>PVIA01012728.1:0-36185 GCA_004024845.1 Tonatia bakeri
AAGATAATATAAATTTGCAGGCAAAAACAAACAAACAACAACAACAAAAAAGAACAGAAGATGTATTTCAGGAGAGATGGATTTGGAGTAGAAGTAATAGTACTAAGATGGATGGAAGAGAATCATAAGGAATTGAGAGATATAAAAATAATAAGAGTTTAAAAAAATAAAAAGTTGCTTAATAAACAAAAACAAGATAAAATCAAACAATCAAACAACAACCGCAGGATAAGGGGGAGAGAAAAAAAGAAAGAAAGAAAGAAAAAGAAGAAAACACACACACTCACACAGAGAAAAAGAAAAAATAAACAAAGAAACAACAACATCAAAAAAACAAAAGCAAATTTAAAAAAAAAAACCTCTTGTTGGTTTCTGACTGGCCAGAGCAGCCTTTCTGTTCCTGCCCCTCAAGCAGGCTGAGGGACAGTGAGAATGCGCTTCACCCTTCTGAGACAGAACTCAGTCAGACTCAGGGCTGGCCACCAGCTTTTCCCGGAAAGGATCGATGTCCGTCTGGGCTCAGGGCACTAGCTGCGGAGATGGCAAGGGGTTGCACCCCTCCCCCAGCTTCGCCACCACAGGCTCCACACTCAGCGAAGCACCCGCCTCTCTCCCGGGTTCAGGTGCCAGGACCGGGACTGCGAGGAGTCCCGTACTTCCCCTCGTGGGCTCTACATCCGCAGGAAGCACCGTCTCTCCTCCGGTTTCGAGATGGACCCTCTGGGGTTTGGGAGGGGTCACGTATTTCCCTTTGCCCCCGTTGCCGCGGGCCCTGGGACCCCGCGAAGTGCTGTGTAATTTCTGGGTTCCCCGCTTGAAAGTCTGCAACCCCGGCAGGGCGTGCGCCCGCTCCAAATCGCCTGAGCTCCGGAAGCCCTTCCCTTGTTCCTGGCCGTGGGGTCTCAGTCTTCCCCAAAACCACACACTCCCCTGATTGGGGGCATGGGCGCCTACGGCCAGGCCTCCACCCCCACGGCAAGGCCTCCCTTGGCCCGGCAGACTGGGTACTCACTCTTCCCGGAATGTTCGTGGGTGCGCACAACTGCTGCGCTTCTGCTTCCCGAACCTTGTCTGGGGACGGGGGCAGGGCGGCGACTCCGCTCTCCCGGGTGCCTGGAGACAGACCCCGGAGTGCTGGCCTGCTCTCCGCGCCTAGCACAGGTCCCTTTTGTTCCGAAGACGTCCTCCTACCGTCTGTTTATTCAATGTCTGGTCAACTTCTGATGCCCTGTTTTCATAAATGTTGCGATGTCAGTGGTCTCCTGCTCTGTCTCTCCTCAGATCGGCCAAATTCTCCCCCGAGCACTGGAGAAGGGGATCACCAAACCTCCTACAAGGCCGCCATCTTACTCCCCCCACAGTCTGGCAAACTTTTTTAAAGCAAAATCTTACACCAAACACCAATATATAAACAGATAAAGCAATATTTAATCACTAAAATTATGATTATTAGTTCAAATGCATAATGTTTACTTTAAAGATATGTTACCACAAAGTTAATGAATAAAGAATTAGTACTCAATGAATAGTTGAAGTTGTTTGATGAACACAGACATTTGAAACAGAAGATAGTTGTTATCTTAGATGGCCTTAGAATCCAGTTGTTTGAGTTGCATATAATTGAGAACATCTTGTTAGAAAGACTGTTATAAGTGACAACAGTTATTTTTAACAGCTTATGTTATAGTCTCTTACTCTTCCGGTAAACAGAGGGGGCGGGAGAGACTATCCCGAGACTGCACAGGGCAGGTTAATCTGGAGCCCAACAAGCTCATCCCTCCTTCCGTGAATTTACCGACTGTTGGCGGAGCTGCCGGTGCACACCAGATACTCTTCTAGGCACACACAACACCTAGAGGCAAAAGAAAGGTGCTTTCCTCCTAGAGACCGTGTTCTTATATTTTGTTTTTGTTCAATAGCAATTTAAAATTATATGAGAGTTAGACACTCACGGAGTCCCTGAAACACCTGCCCCCTTGTTTCACGGGTAGAAAGCAAAAGCCAGGAGAGCACTTGGCCGGAATCACAGAGAGCTCTGAGGCAGGGCAGGTCTCTTGGAAGGCCAGCTTGCTCTGTGCTGTGTCTTACACCACGCTGCCTCACCCTGAGGAGTGGTGGAGGATGAAAGCAGGATGGAGGGAGGATTTTGGGAAATGCGTAGATTGAGAGACCCGGGTTGGTCAGGGTACGTATCTAAAGTGCAGTCATCAGGAAGGCCAGCTGTAGCTCTCCTAGCACAAAATGAAGGGTTGGCAATGTCACCAACTATCTTCTGTTCTTCTTTCTAATTCTGAAAACACATGACATGGTTTCTCTTACACAGGTGCTTGTTGCCCGTTATGTGCTGGGATGTTAAGGGTTTTATTTGACAAAGAAAAACTGGATACTATTGCCAAGGTAAATCGCTTTATATGCTAGGTACTGTTGAAACCTTATGGATAAAGTTCTTGGTAATCCGACAGAGTAGAATGTGTTGTCCTGTTTATAGATGAAGAAACTAATTTGCAGAGAAGCAGCTTGCCCAGGTCCGTATGGGTCATAACCGGTAGAACCAGGGTTTGAACTCAGGCTGCCTGGCCCCCGATCCCATGCTTCTTTCCTCCACGCCCTGGCCGTGTGGTGATCTTGCTCCGTATACCACAGCCTGAGCCTTTCTGGAAGAGTTCCCCTCCTGGCACAGCAAGCAGAGGCAAAACCAGGCAGCTGGAGGCTGGGAGATGCGCAGGTGGTGCCAGGGTCGCCTGCCTTCACAGTCCCGCTGCTCCCCGAGCTGCTTTCGGAGCCGGCCGCCGTCCCGTGAGAGCCTCGCCTCTCTCCTTCTCTGGACCGTCACTTACTGCTCCGGTTCTGGGTCAGGGCTCCAGCCATGCAGCGGCCAACACCTGGCACTGCCTCAGAAGTTATTCCCATTTTGATTAAACCGCCTGTATTTTCACAGAAAGACTTCAGTTATTTCCCTTTTGTATCCAACTCAGAACAAACAGTCACTAAAAAGTACTTCTGGTGAGAGTGGGTTTTTTTCTGGCTACAAAGCTGCATATCAGGCAAAACCTTGGACTTTGCGGAAACTTAGAATTCAGCTGGCAGGGCCCTGTGCTTAGGGGGTCCTTGGTCCAAAGAGCCTCCTTGGTTCAGGCAAGGTAGCGAGGCAGCTTAGGCAGTAATAAGGAATTATTTTTTTCCAGTAATAGGAATGTTTTTCTCTTTCTAGGTAACAAACAAAAAGCCCATAACAGTTCTGGAAATACTTGAGAAAATCCGCATGCATGTGTCTGTCCCACAGTGCGATGTGTTTGGGTACTTCAGCATTGAATCGGAAATTGTGGCCCTGATCGTTCCTGTCGACCACTATCCAAAAGCTTTGCAGGTGGGGTTCAGCGTACGATCTGCGGCCATCTTGTCGGTTTTAAGTCTGGTGGACTTGGGAGGGGTGGGCACGGGCCGGGATGGAGGGGAGCAGGAGGTGAGGAAGTGGAGGCCTTTCCGCAGGGCAGGAGGGGGAGGCAGGGCAGTCTCTGAGGGACAGAGCTGCACCCAGTGAGCACCGTGCCAGGCGGCTGCGGCCGGGTGCACATTTGACAGCAGAAGGCAAAGGAGTAGGGGCAGGAGAAGTTGAGGTGCTGTGACTCAAAGGGTGCAGGGATGGGACGCAGCCACTCATGGTGCGGACGGGACAGCTGGGCCAGGGAGTGAAGGGGGTGACAGAGGTCACATGGTGACAGCAGAACTGACCCTTGTCCCCTGAGGGCTGTGCTCCCACTGGGGAGGAGGAGTCCGCTGGAACCGGTCTTGTGGGCCCCAGCGTTTCTTCCTCACAGTCTCAAGGTGAACCTCGATCAAGTAGGCCTGAGTTTCAGCATCAGAATAGGGAGGGCTCAAGTGAAGGGATGAATACAAACAGTGTGTAAACTGCCATGGTCAGAAAGCTCAGTAAGTCTAATTACCTTCCTCCCGACGTGTGACTAGCACTGAAAGTCCACTCCCTGTGACCACATGTCACTGTAAAGCTGCTGTCGGAATGTGGGTGCGCAGCGATAGGACCGCGGGGTAAGACAGGGCAGCCGCATGTGGGTCATTTCCTTTCTGGATGGATGTCCATAGATGCTGTTACCATTTATGTAACAAGTGAAGACTATAATTAAATGTTACTTCATCTAAGAAAAGGACAAAGTGAAAGCATATTCCCTGGGTCGGAATGTGTGTGGAATCTGATTGACCTCCTCCTGGGCTCTGTGGTTTTCTGTGAAAAGACCCTGATCTTCCTCTCCTAGATCGAGGCCTGCAACAAGGAGGCGGAGAAGATCGAGTCCCTCATCAACTCCGACAGCCCCGCTTTGGCCTCGCACGTCCCGCTCTCTGCCCTCGTCATCTCCCAGGTGCAGGTGTCCAGCAGTGTGCCCTCGGCCAGCGTCGGGGCTGGACCTCCCTGCTGCCCCGGCCTCTTCCTCCTCAGCCTGGGCCTCGCCTTGCACGCGGCCCGGACGTGCACCTGAGGACCTGTGGGGAGTGCAGCGTGCTCCTCAGTGCGGCTTTCTGCCTTGGGAGAGACGCGGGACTGCTGGCGTGTGGTTGGCGAGGGGCCGAGTTGGAGAGCGCATCACCTGTTCACCACACAGTATTTTTTTAATCTGCCAATATCGATAAGGGTTTGATTTTGTTTTTATAAATGGAAAAATATGTTCTTCCAAATACTAATGCAAAGAGGATGTTTCCTTCTGGTGGATCACTGCCTTCCAATTTACATTTGGCTCATTAGATGGGTCCCTCGCTCTAGAGTATATATATTCAGTATCACTGATAGATGAGACGGTCACTTTTTAGAAAACAGCTCCCTTTGCTATGGGCTTTGTGTCACAGAAAGTTCATTTCAGAGTTCCTGTAAGTGTTAAGGGGCCCCTAAGGTTTGAGTGTTTGTTTACAGGTAATCACCTACTCTGTCTAGAGGCTAGGGGTCACAGTGAAGAGCCACTGCCATTAACGCATGAGATGGAGACGCTATCTCTGGAATCATCAGGTGGGTCATCAGGCAGATTTAACTTACAGAAATGCAATTCGGGACCCACCTATTGTGACCAGCGAACGTAGGCTACCCGAGCGGCACTCACACGATGTCCTGTGTGCGACAGTGTCGGTGGTCACAGACACGCATCTGTGACTTCGGTGCAGGGAGCAGTCACAGCACAGCAAAGCGTCTTAAATTGTGTATCTTGTTACCCAGACGTGTGTTCTCGGGTGCAGTCCCAGTTAAATTCCGAGTTCATAAACATCAGTCTCTTTAAATCAATTGCTGCTACTTATGTAATTGCCAAAAAGTGAAATAATCAGTTCATGTAAATACTACATGATGTTTCTGTTTCACTATGAAGAAGGTGAATAGCCATATTCGTAAAGCGACAATCACTCGTGTTAGCCTAGTACTTCCCGTTTGTGAAGACACGTTTGCTCTTTGTGACGTGCACAGTGTGGGTGAGTGTTTGCCGGCTTTCTTTTCTGAGATAGAATTATAAAGAATTATGGTTTATCTATTTAAAAATGTCAATCTAAGTATTAAAATGTTTGCATGTTGTCTAAGAAGTTGAATACTTTGAATGTGTTTCACAGTTTGAAATAAGCTATTCAGTGTAATACTTCTTGTGTGTGTGCACCTAAACTTAGATTTTACATGAAGTATTTCTCAGTATTATATGTACCCTCTGAGATATATAAGGGTATGCTTATACCAAAATGTTTAAAAGTGGGCACTTAAACTTTCAGAATATCTCAATGCCAATGTAGCATGTTTGTTGCAATTGTTTTTTTCCTATATAAATGTCTTCAATGCAATATACTGGAAAGCTATTTTAATAAAAGTAATTTTTATATGGTTATGTATACTGGCAGGCAATGTGGACGTTTAAAATGAAACCACTGCTCACTCGGGTGAGCTGTGTCCCTTGCTCTGGAATGATAGGGGTGTTATTCTTCCAAGCCAAGGGCCCTGGGAAAGTGGGGCAGCTGGAACGGAACTGGTCAGGTGTGACCAGCGGGCGGGCAGTGGCAGAGAGTCAAGTACAGAGACCAAGAAAGCTTTAGACCCAGGAACATGCCAGGCAGTTCTAGCCCCACCGCCTTGGGCCTGGTGCCCCAGCTCCAGGCTGTGTCCTGGGACAGTGAGAGCTTTGGACTGTGGGCTCAGGGGGTCCACTGACCAGGGCCTGAGAGGCTCATCCGGCCAGTGGAGGCCAAGGCCCCAGAACTCCGGTGGCTGACAACAGTGGAGGCTGGCGCCTGCTCCCATCACACAGCCGCCGCAGGTGCGCTGCACGTCTCCACATCGTCTTCACCTCAGGACCCACTCCTGCATCCTCACCATGGGAGGACAGAGACGCAGGGGACCACAACTGGTCCTCGGGTCTCTGCTCAGGAGTGACACTATCATTTCTGCCTGTGCCTTAGTGGCCTGAGCAAATCACATGGCCACTCCTGAGTTCAAAAGGTAGGGATGTATAATCTTGGGGGGGCGGGGCGGGGTTGGAGGGAGTCGGAGGGAAAGAGCTGGGGGAGGGACTGAGTGTTTTAAACAATAAGGCAGTATGAGGTTCTTCCTCACAGGAATGGGATGAGAGCCAGGGCGGACTAGGTTTTTCACCAGGAAAGCAGTAGAAGTTTCATGGTCTGGGAGGGAAATACAAGAAATGAGAGACCCGTGGGTTTGAGGAGTCGGGTGTGACGGGAGAGAACGGTCTAAATGCTGGCCCGGCTCTGAGGGCCGTCACGAGAACTCTGAAGATGGTTATGGGCAACGCAGGCCCAGCTGAGGTCAAGGAAATAATGCCCCCACTTGCCAGCTGCTACGGTGAGCACACCAGCCTGCCTGGTGGACAGGTTGTCAGGGGCTTCCTGGTGTCAGAGCAAGGTGGAGACTTTAAAGGTGTTCATTAGGATGCCTTCAACACGAGCTGTGGAATAGTCGTTTCTAGTGGGAAAAGGGTGTCAGCTAAGAGCTCCCGGAAGGCACTGCCCTCAGGGTTTGCCTGTGCACAGCAGGAGCAGGTGGTCTAATTGCAGACAGTGTGCCCCAGGAGGTGTGAGGAGGAGGAAAGTCTTACACGGAGAAGACAGAGGCTTCTTAGGGCTTAATTTGAGCTGGGCCTAGTAGAAATAGGGAGTCTCTGCCAGATGGCTTTGAGGAGAGGCATTTTGAGCAGAGGTCCGGCCTGAGCAAAGGCACAGAAGGAGGAGAGTCAGGGTTCCCAGTGGTAGCACCAGGAGCTGACCCATCGGGAAGCGGTGACGAGGGGAAGCGTAAGGCCAACCAGATATGCTGGCCGTAAATGCTAGGCCAGGCTGGCACCCAGAGCCTCTGCCTTGCCCTCCAGCGATGCTGGCTGACCTGGGTAGCCCTGATGTGCACAGCAGTGTGTGTCAAAGTTTCAGTATCGGGCGGTGCTTCCTTTCCCTGCGTCCCGTGAACATCCTGGACTCAACTGAGCCAGGCTGGGTGCCAGGCTTCCCCGGGGCCTGGTACCCTCCCTCCAGGTTAGCCTGGGTCTGTTTCAGCACCACTGTGGGAAGAAAGTTACACCTGCCAGCAACACTAATGACCTTGACACCATGTCTTCCTTCACTTGATTCAATTAATGGTTTTCCTTCAGCCCCAGGCTATGGGAGTCAAACTCACACACTCCCAGAGAGAGCATTGTATTTCTCAAAGGGACCCGAAACCCTGCTCCCAGAGCCTCCCCTCTCCCTCTCAGCCCCCAAAGGGGCGTGAGTGGAGGGGAAGGGAAAGCAGAGGGATCGCCCCTAGGGAAATTTCTTTCCCCAATCCAACGATCTTAGAGCTGGGTGGGGCTGGGTTCCACTTCGTCCATGGAGGGAAACAGGCCCAGAGAACAGAAAGTACTAGTCCAAGTTCCCGCAGTGAGTCAAGGCAAAGCCACCACCTGAAGCCAGGTCTGGACTTCCCCTGGCACAAGGCAGCTGGGCAGGATTAGTGCTTCTCAGGGATAGAGCCAGCCTTGCGGGAGAGCCCCGAGAAGGTGGACACCAGAGGTAGGCCGAGTGGAGTAGGTTCAGCGGACTGACAAGGCAGGCTTGCGGGGTGGGGGCTGATTGTCAGCAGAACAAGGAACCACAGGAATGTGAAAGTCATGCACAGGGCCCTCCAGCACCCCCTATGTTTACATTGTCTTCCCCCTTGTTCTCGCACTGGCCCAGAGCAAAATGGTGCACAGAGAGGACAAGTGCAAAGTGGAAGGTTCAGCAGGTTCAGCAGGTTCTCAGGAAGTTGGCCTGGTGGGGGTCAGGGTCAGGGTCAGGGTACCGCAGGAAGCCCTTACACCAGGAAGCTTGTTAACACCCTTGCCACAGCTCCACCCCTCTTTCGTTTTTCCAAAACTATTGTTTTCTCACTCTTGTAAAAATAACACGTGCATTCCCCAAAATACCTGGAAATATAAACAAACAAACAAAAAGTCACCCACAGTGCACCTTCCTTTCCCTGAGTGTACTAGTGAGTACAGAATCCTTCTAGAGCCTTCTCTGCACATACCCCTCTCTGTGTCTAATTGGGGCAGGGTCCCTCCTCTGTCCATGTGGGGGCAGTGGCAGTTCACTGGACCCTGTGAGGGGAAATCCAAAATCACGGTTTCATATTTGGGATGGCATCTGCTGGCTGGCACATCCCCACCTGACGGTTCACAGGTGGAAGCCCCATCTTGCCCAGAACCGCCTCAGGTAAGCAGACAAAGCACCACCTCACCTGTTTTCCCCAGACCAACCTCCCACTGACCTTTGCTGCAGGTGTGAGCCCTTGCTTCACTGAGCAGTCAGGTAAGCGTTTCTGGTGGTCAGGGCCCAGCAGAGAAATAGGCGGGCCACCCAAAATAGGATAATTTGAGGAGGGACTCACACAGGTGTGAGCAGCTGTAAGAAACCACAGGGAGTGTGCAGGGTGTGAGCTGTAATGGGGGGGGGGGCTGCCAGCACCCCTAGGCCCCAAGTGGCAAGTTAGTCTCCGGAGCTCAAGGAGAGGCGCTGTGGGGAGCAGGCCCATCCTCCCTTCCTGCCTCGTGTAGAACCGGTCAGAAACCAGAGGACAAGGGAGCCTGTTGCAGTGACCATGCAGGTCGGCCTTCTGGGCAGAGAGCGGGGCGCAGAGTCGATTTAGTGAAGGAAGTGGAGCGAAAAGAAGACACCAGCACAGCAGACCAAGGCGGTGCCGAGTAAGAGGGCCCAGAGGCGGGATGCTGTTGGCCAGTCACCCCAGCACACTGCCCGAGGTGGGGAAGGCCCCTTGGGTTAAACTTTCGGAGGTGTTCACTGAACTCTCCTTCCTGCCTGACCTCACTCAGCCTCCTGAGACCCTCTCCGTCTTCTCTCCGGCCCTCCTTCATGCCTACACTTTCCGAAGTGTCCCCCCAGCTCCCTGAGGATCCCCACCCCTCCAAACCTAGAAAAGGAGTCCAGGTCCTCCTCCCCTTCTTGAGACACACAAATGTGGCCCTCAGTCTGTCGTGCTTCAGGTGAGAGCAGAGCTACAGTCTGCCCTAGCTGAGGCTGCGGCAGAAACCTCTTCTGCCCCGGGCCTCCCTGGCTGGGAAGTGGAGGACCAGGCTCCGGCCCAAAAGTGGGGGAGGTGGGCGCTATGGGTCCAGAGCACCTTCCCGTCAGCAAGGAGCCACCTGAGAGCAGCACCCTCATCACAGTGAGTGCTCGTGTTCTTCCCGAAACAGCCCAGGCCGTCGCCCGGGAGGAAGGGATGTAATCCTCATGATAGAATAAATGCGGTTAGTAGCTAGCAAAGTAAGTCTATACTTGGTTGCTTTTAAAGTGGGCGGTGGTTGCTATTGTCAGTATTTCCCCAGTGATATATTCTAACTGGTTATTGATGCTATGTGAAAAAAGCTATTGAGTTTTTAAAATGTTCTTGGGCCTGGCTATCATTAAACAAATTTTTATATCAGTTTAATAGGTTTTCGTCAGCTATTTCAGGGAGGAGTCATCATGAAAACTATGCTCTTTCTTTTCCAATATTTATACTTCTTATCTCTTTTTGTTGTCCTGGTATTAGCTAAACCTCCCAGAACAATGTTGAATCGTGGTGGCGATAACAAGAAACCTTGTTATGCTCAGTTTTAATGGGAATGTCCCATTGTTTTCCATTGTTAGTCAGGACATGTCTCAGAATGACATGTTTTATGTTTGTTTCAGGAAGCTTCTTTTTGTTCTACTAAGGGAAAGTAAAAAAAGGTGACTCAGTAATGGATATTGAATGTATCAAAGATATTTTCAGCATTCATTTACATATTTTTCTTTGTCTTATAAATTGTGAACATATTTCTTAATATTAAGTCATCCCTACACTCTTGAAATAAATTTTATTTGGCCATGATGTATTATTTGAATAATGTACTGCTAGATTCAATTTGGTGATAGGATTTTTGTATTAGGATTTTTGTATTTATATTCATGAATGAGGTTGTGCTATGTTTTTTTGTATTTGCTGCATTTTTCAGGTTTTGGAACCAGGATCATTCTAGCATTGTGAAATGAACAGGGGAGGTTTTCTAAGCTTTAGAATGGTGATTTTCAACCTTTTTCGTGTCATGGCACATAAACTACAAAAATTCTGCAGCACACCAAAAAATATATATATTTTGCCAATCTGATAAAAAAAATAGGTTTAATTTTGATTCATTCACCCTGATAGCTGTTGTTGTGTTGGCTGTTGTCATTTTTTTATTTGACAATCTGAGGGAAAAGCGGTCAGTGCCCCTGACTAAGTAGTCAGGTATTGCATGTTTTTAAAATTCTTGCGGCACACGAGTGGAGAATTGCTGCTTGAGAACCTGTAAATGGTACTGGAATCATCCGTCTCTCGAGGTTCCATAGAACTTGTCTGCAAACCTAGCTGGTCCAGCTATATTTAGGCAAGCACTGATACTGAATATTTTTCTTTTTGTTTTTATGGTTATATTGGTTCATTTAGATTTTTTTCTCATCTTAAATAAATCACCTTAGTAATTTGTATTTTCCAAGCAAATTGCCAAGTTCAGAACAACTACTAGTGGAGAATTGTCGATATTTTTCTGAACACTTCTAAGAAGAGATTACACTCCCTTTTTTTATTACTGATGTGAAACATTCAAGTTTTCTCTCCTTTTACACATTTTTAAGATTTGATTTTTTAGAGATTTATCTACTTAATATGTCTTCCAGCCCTCAGCTGTAATTTTCAATTCTGTTCTGTTTGCTAATGTATAATTTTCAGTTTTAATCTATAGTAATTTCTTTTTAGTCAGTTCATTTTTAAACACTTTATTATGGCAAATTTCATAAACAATTTTCAAGTGAAAATTCGTATACTCACCCTCTAGATTCTACAATGAACATTTCCTGTTTGCTTTCTCGCCCTTATCCATCTGTCCATCCCTTCTGTCCATCCACCTTATTTTGCGTGTCTCGGAGTGACTGGAATCCATTTCTGTGCACCTCAGAACAAGGGGCGAACATCAGTGGTCTTCGCCCCTAAACACATCAGCATTTATTCATGAACTAGGGTTCAGTCTTTGTGGTCCTTTTTTAAAAATTACATTTTGTAATTTGTCTAGCTCCTTTAGGCCAACACTTAGTTTCTTCTTCTCTTTTTAAATAAGTAGTATAATGACATTTAAGATATATTAACTACCAATCATGTTTCAGGACATTTTAGGGGAATGTTGTTTTTTTTTTAAATCAAAGATCAGGGGGAGTCTTTCCCCTCCAGGCTCCAAATTAGGCAATAGATTATTTGTATTATAAGTCAGTAAATGTAAGGTTCAGAATTCTAAGGTACATGGTTTCATTTGGGCTGCTGTAACAAAATGCCACAGACTGGGCAGCTTACAAAAACAGAAAAGCATTTCTCACAGTCCCTGAGTCGGGAAGTCTCAGGTGGGGAAGTTCTTGAGCTCAGGATGCCAGCGTGGCCGGTTCTGAGGAGAGCCCTCTCCTGGGTTGCAGACGGCTGAATTCTAGTGTCCTCACGTGGTGGGAGGGGAGAGGGAGCGCTCCGGGGTCTCTTTCATAGGGACACCAATCCCATTCGTGGGCTTCATCTCATGACTTAATCATCTCCCAAAGGCCCCCTCAGCCAAATACCACCACATTAGGGATTAGGTTGCAACATATGAATTTAGGGGAGCCACAAACATTCAATCTATAGCAGTACAGATACCAATAAGAAGGAACTTTCATCAAAGTCCTTTATTTTCACATTAAGGAAGTATAATATTAAGTAATGATAAGTCATCTTTCTCAGCCCTTTGATGGTGAGGTTCTCTGCTTCCTGGTTTCTGGGCAGAGAGAGAAGCCCCCTCTCTTAGGAAGGGGGGACAATAAGAGGCTCATCAACAGTTTAGCTCCACGGACATGCCCTGGTGACAAGCTGTCTCCCTTCAGGCTTCCTGCTGTCCCCTCGTGTGTCCAGGACCGACAGTGCCGTCATCTAGCCGCAGCTCTTCTTTCTCGTTCGCAGCTCTGATGGATGAATTCAGTCTACACGCTGACGGGACTACTATACTGCAAGTCAGCGAAATGTGAAATCTGCCAAACACTCCACGCTGAGTTGCAGCTTACATCTCTGATCGCATGGGAACAGCCTGGGCCTGTGTAGCACGCTCTTCTACTGACAGTTCCCGTTGGAAGAATTGTTGTGTGACAAATGGCCAAGAATGACCAAGAAGGTTCCTGGACCACTTACTGAAGACTCTCCAAGGATTTATTTCATAAAAGCATCCTATCAAATGTTTTATTATTTTATTTATTTATTTTTAGAGAGGGGAAGGGAGGGAGAAAGAAAGGGAGAGAAACGTCAGTGTATGGTTGCCTCTTGAGCACCCCCTAGTGGGGACCTGGCCCACCACCCAGGCATGTGCCCTGACTGGGAATCAAACCAGTGACCCTTTGGTTCACAGGCTGGTGCTCAATCCACTGAGCCCCACCAGGCAGGGCTCAAGTGTTTTAAATGAATTATCTCATCCAATTCTCATAATCTCTCTATGAACAAATAGTATTATTAACACTGTTTATAGTTGATACAACTAAGGCTTTAGGAGATTAAATAATTTCCCCAAGGTCACATGGCTGGTAGATAGCAGAGCTGGGATAGTTTGAACCCAGGTATAACTGAACGTTTATGTTCATATATTTATTAGATAGTGTATTTGCCTCTAAGTACAGCTTTGGCTTCATCGCATATATTTTCCAACAGCAATAACAAAAAAGAGCACAACCTGGTAAAATAAGGAGAGTTTTCTGCCAAGGTTTCCCCCCCCACCCTTGGCTTTCTCGTTTCCGTGGCCTTCCACTCATTGAGCTATCATGATGAATTTTTTTATTCCGAAAACCTGCAGATCAAGAGCCAGAGCCTACAAAGCTTAAAGCATAGTTTGTACCTTAACCCATACTTTGGGGAAGAATCCATCATGAGGGAAGAGCTTAGACACTGAGAAGGACTGAGTCATGGGGTACAGAGCATTCCAGGGAAACATGTAAGGCAGAAATAAAATCCCACTCTGAAAAGGGAGAGAGGGTAGACATTTGCTGTGTTTTGGCTGGTCAGCACGTGGAGAAATCTTTGAGGATGGAAGGTCTCGTACCCGAGAACGGACGCTGAAGTGGCACAGACATTCCTCTGTTCTCTTTCTGGAGCTTGTGTGAAGGCATGCGACCCAGACTCGGCCCAGCAGATGTTCTTGTGCCAGCATCTGAATCTGGAACTGACCCGAGGTGTGCAGGGGGTTGAGAAAGATTCTAGATTGCTTGAATACTCACCCCCAAGAGACTAAAATAGATGTGACCAAGTTTCCTTCAAAGTGCAAGTTGAAGTTTCCTACTCTCAGCAGAATTTTGCCTTGATCTATTCAGAGAAACAAAGGTACTTTTTTTACATATATAAATGGTGACTGAGAAATACTACACAGATAAAAATCCATGACATTTAAAGAGTGCTTTTTAAGTGTCATCTCAGTTTAATCTAAAAATCTTTTCTTAAAAATCCTCTAAGATAGGTAATACTATGTTCATCTCAAGCTCCTTCAGAATCAGTGGTGGGCAGCAGAGCCAGAACTTGGACTTGGGCCCCATAACTTCAGGTCCACGCCCCATGCCCTTAAATGGGTATTCTAATTGTCATTTTGTCTCTGTTTATCTGCTTTAATTTTACCTTCGTTTATACTGTCGATTCGTGAACACCGGGCTCATGGCAGCAGCACTGTAACTCCTGCCTGAACGGAGCTTATTGGACACACGCATGCTCCGTCAGGCATACCACAGGCTTCCTGCCCTTAGGAACACCACCCAGCACCTCGACACCTCAGTTGGGGGCCATTTTAAATAGGAAGAACCAGAGAGAAATGAAGGATACATTCGTTGAAATAAAGGATAATTCACAGGGAATCATCAGTAGAGCGGATGAAGTGAAGAATCAAATGAGCAATTTGAAATATAAAGAAGCAAAAAAAACACCCAATTGGAAGAGCAAAAAGAATACTTAATCCCCTGCCAAAAAATGAGGGTAGTGTAAAGAGTCTCTGGGACAACTTCAAGTACCAACATTTACATCATAGGGGTGCCGGGATGAGAAGAGAGAGAGCAAGAAACTGAAAATCTATTTGAAAAAATAATGACAGAAAACACCTCTGCCTCGTGGAAGGACAAGTCCAGGAAGTCCAGTCACAAACAAGATGAACCTAATGAGGTGCACACCAAGACACATCATAATTAAAATGTCAGAAGTTAAAGACAAAGAGAGAATCTTAAAAGCAGCAAGAGAAAAACAGTTAGTTACTTACAAGGGAGTTCCCATAAAACTGTCAGCTGATTTCTCAAAGACACTTTGAAGGCCAGAAGAGAGTGGCAAAAAAGGAAAAAAAAAATCAAAGTGATGAAAAGCAAGGATCTACAGCCAAGACCACTCTACCCAGCAAAGCGATCATGTAGAAACAAAAGGCAGATAAAGAGCTTCCCAGACAAGAAAAGCTAAAGGAGTTCACCACCACCAAACCAGTACTAAATGAAATGTTAAAGGGTCTTCTTTATGAAGAACAAGAAGGAAAAGAAAATAAAAACTATGAATAATAAAATGGCAATAAATACACATCTATCGACAACTGAACCTACAAAACAAAGTAAACAAATAGGCAGAACAGAAACAGAACCACAGATTCAGAGAAGGTTTTGACAGCTGCCAGATGGGAAGGGGGCTAAAGGGGTAGGCGAAAAAAATGAAAGGATTAAGAAATGCAAATTGGTTGTTACAAAACAGTCACGGAGATGTAAAGTACAGCCCAGGGAATATAGTCAATAATGATCGATAACTATGTGTGGTGTCAGGTGGGTACAAGATTGACCAGAATGACCGCTTGCTGAGTTATGTAATGTGTAACTGCTGGGGTGTACACCTGCAACTAATATAATGATGCATATCAACTATAACTGAAAAATTTTAAATGGTTTAAAGAGACTTACAACCCTGACTTCATACCACAAGCCAAAATCAAAATGAATGTAGAAGCTAAAACTAAATGTAAAAGTTAACACTGTAAAACTTCTAGAAGGAAACATAGAAACTTGTCATGATCTCAGAACAGGTTAAGAAGTTCTTAAATAGCATAAAAACCAAACAGAAAAGATAACTTGAATCCAATACTCCGTGGCTGACCTTTGTTGCCATTTCTCTGGTCTCTGTCTGCTGCCTCCACACCAGCTAGGACTGGTTGGGCAGTGCCTGCCCCTCCAACCAGCCCAGGGCCCTTAGTGAGGGGCAGCTCCGGCACTGCCCCAACTCCATTCAGCACACCGTCCCTTCCCCGTGCCACTGCTGAGGCCAGCTCTAAGGTTCCCATGCTCCAAAGATGCCACTAAGTTCAGATTTTGGTCCCTACCCCTTTGAGGCCCTCTTGCCTCAGCCTTCTCTTCTGGGCAAGGAGACGTGAGAGGAACTTGGTGGTTCGCTGACAGGCTCCCCTCTGTGTGCAGCGAGTGGCTACCCGGGCTTAGCTGTCTCCACTCCACAGCCTTGAAGTTTTGGTTACAATAGGAACAGCCTTCCAGAGATTCTAGAGTAGATATGGACTTCCTACTGGCTTCGTTTGGTCATTTCAATAGGGATTTGTTGGCAAAATGGGAAAGGACATTGAATATAAAGGGTTAGATCCCCACCCAGCACCAGTAGTCCCTGTTGGTTCAGGATGGCCCATGCTTCCCGACACTCCAACACTGAAAGTACTGGAACCCAGAAACCGTGTATGCCTGACACAGTGTGAGCGAGTCTACAGGGTGGCGCCCAGCCTTACTGTTGGGCTGCAGTCAGCAAGTCATTGTACTTTAGTGCCCATTTATCGAAAGATCTGAGAATTAGCTTCTTTAAGTAGAATTGACTGAGCCCCTTCCCCAGGAAGGAGTTGTTCTGGGGAGTGACACGGGTAACCCAGGCCGTGCCTTCATGCCAGTGTCCTTCTCACATAGGGGTGGGACCATGACTGAGACCAAGTCCCCCCAGTGCCAGGTGTGTACTGACTGCTGCCCTCAAGGTCAGGAAAGGGCAGGGCCTCTGGAAGTTAAAGGGACACAAAGACCCTGAGGGATGGGGAGGACAGAACAAGCAGAGATGAGCCAGCATTCCATCTCCAACCCGCATTCACACCAGAGGGTATGTCCCAGGGAGAGGATGGACTTGCCCTTCGAAGTCCATTGTCACTGGATTGGGGGAGGCGACACACTCGGGAGGAGGAGGGAGATCTCCTGTCCCAGGCAGGAACTGTCCCTCATGCCATGACAGCAAACACCGCGGCCCTTGCAGCATGTCAGCCGCAGAGTAACTATCGGGAACCTGCTAGGGGGCGCGGGATTCCAAGGCACAGCTCGGGGCTGAGATCCAGGAGGCCCGGGGCTCCAGGTCCACACCTGGAGAGAGCCCTGGGCCTACCCGGGGCAAGTTCTCCGGCCGTTCTGCTGAGCGTGGGTGTGCAGCGCCTCCTCCGGGCAGCCGGCGGGGTGGCCCCAGGCGCCTCGGCCAGCAGCTGCTGCTGCCTTATAAGGTGGGGGCCGGGCTGTGCCAGGGGAGGGGCTGCGGCCGCTCGACCTCCTCCAAGGCTGTCCTAGCGGTTTGCGGTTGGCCAGGGAGCGCAGAGGCAGCGGAGCCCGGGAGCGTACTCAGCCGGCCATGGGCAAGTCAGGTGAGCCTGCTGCGCCCACCGGGCCAGGGTGCGGGGATGGCTCAGGAGCCAGGGGATCCGGGATGCTCGCTGTTACCCTCCCACGCGGGGGGGCTGGATCTCCCCAGAGCTGGGGGGCCGCCTCCGCCTGGGATGCATCTCCGCAGGACCCTAGGCGCAGGATGGAGCGGCGTGTGGGACAAGCGCCGGGAGGCACTGGCCGGACAGTTTCCGGAGTAGCCAGGAAGCCGGGGTGGCCGTGGGCCCCCGGGAGAGAGGGAGGGAAGGCGAGACCGAGGGAGGGTCCTCCTGGCTGCGAGCCGGAGATTGTGTCTGCGAGGGCTTCCAGGCGCTGATGGGATTAGCGCTCAGCGTCTGGCCAAAGCGTGGCTTTTGCTTTGTTTCAGAATAGTTAGGAGTTTGAAAAGCCACCAAACTGTGGCAGCATCTTTCGCTGCAAAGCAGCGTGCTCCTACCAACCCTCTTTAGGACCGGTCGAGCATCCGTGTGTCTTTGCCCCTCCTCCTCTAAGTGCCCTTCTGTGCCAGGCCCCCTCTGTGCCAGGCCCCCTCTGTGCCAGGCCCCCTCTGTGCCAGGCCGCCTGCCAGACTCCGCATCCTCTTTTTCTCCCACCTGTTGGTGGCGGCCCATCTTCACCGTTGTGGCTGTCCCCGGTGAACTTTCTAAAATGTAGATCTTATCCTTTCATTCTCCAACACCTTCCATCCCATCGTCTGCAAGGGAGAGAGTGCGCATTCTTCAGAGACTTGGGGTCCTCTGGGAGCTGGTCATCGCCCCTTGCCTCCGCTCAGCCATCCTGAGGCTGGCGCACTGGTCCCTTCCCTTGGGTTTGCTTTCCTAGCACCCACCACCATCGCTCTGCCTCTGCCACTTCTGTGAGGTTGAAAATCTTCCCCATCCTCGTAGGCTCAGCATCGGGGCTGGGAGGCCACCCCTGACTTCCCTGACTCCCTAGAAGGATGGCAGGTCTCTTCTTGGTTACAGCCCTCCCAGCAGTCAGGTCGGGACAGTACCCAGCCATAGATCTGTTTCCCACAAACACCGACTCCTGGTGACCAGGGTGGGGGTGGGGTGGGGTTCAATCTCAGCATAGTTCTTGCCTCACAGGAGGCTCTTAGCGAACAGCTGTTGCCCAGAGTTCAGAAGTCCTGCTTCATGGGGAGCTGAGGCCGTTGCCTCAGGAGAGTGAAGCTGGGTCTTGAATCTCTCCTCAAGATCCAGAGCCGTGAGGTCCCAGCGCTGAGAGTAGGTGGCCTTCCCTGGGATTGCCTCACCTGCAGTGACAGGTCTGGCCTGCAGCCCTGGCTGTGCTGAGCACTTGCTGTGTGGCCTTGAGCAAGGTTCTTTCCCCATCTGCACAATGAGGTGGCCATTATGGTCCCCAGGGTCCTTCACAGTAGGGAAAGGTGACATAAGGAGTTGTCAAGAGACCAAAACTCATGGCGGTGGGTGCGATGGGGCAAGAGCATGGCAGAGGTGAGAGAGTGTTTTGAGAAATCAGCTCCTTTCTGTGTAGATTAAAAATCCACAAATTCTCTAAAGCCACATTTTAATCAGTTGCTCCCAGCTTCTCTAAGAAACAGTTTTCCTGAATTGCTAATATTCATCTGCGCACCCATTCTTCTGTCCGTTTATCCATCTATCCGCCTCAGCCTCCCCCGTCTTCCTTCCCTCCCTCCCTTTCTTCCATCCATCCCACCACCTATCAGCTGTGTTCCTCGCTGTGGGCTCAGTGCCGAGGAGGGCATGACCCTTGTCCTCAGGAGTGTTCACTTGGGTTGTGACATGGATCATAAAGCTGATCTGGGTGGTGATCACGTGGCTTCAATAAGAGGCTGGAAGTGACCCAAGGCACAGTTTGGGTGCAGGTGAAGAGCAATGGGAGCTTGGAGGGCAGATCTCTTCTGCAAAGGGGCCTGCTGAAGGCTCTTGGAGGAGGTGGTCACACCCCAGAGGGCCTTGAGAATTTGGACTTTACCTCTGAGACCTGGGGTGCCGTTAGGTACTAAAGGTGTTAATCTGAAAGTGGCATTACTAGACATGTGTCAGGGCGGGTCCGGCGGGGAGAGGGGAGAGGTGGGGGTTCAGGAAGAGATGCTGCAGTTATTCAGGCAAGAGATGACAGGCACCTGAGGGACTGGAGAGGAGGGGAGGGTGGGTTTTGGAGACGGTACTGTCAAGCAGACTTCGGTGACTAACTTGTGAATAAGAGGAAAGTGTCAGAGGTACATCTGGGTAGGAGATGGTAGTGACACCTTCTAGGACTAAAGATGCTGAATTGAGCAGGTTTCAGAGGGGTGGGGCACAGTGCCTTCTGCCACTGCCCCCCTCTCCTCTGACAGTGTGCCATGCCCCACACACATATATTCACACCATCAGGGGCCTTCCAAAATGCTGGCCCAGTCTCTCTCCCTCATAGCCACATGCATTTTATTTGTCTCTCCCAAGGACTATAAGGCCCCAGGACAGGGTCTGGCTCCTGTAAAGGTGTCCAAGAGAAAGTGACATTTCTGGGTAACTCAGACCCAGTGCACTATCAGCACAGGCCCTGGAGCTGCAGGCCACCAGCCTGGGGTCTGTGCAGCAGGGCTGGTGGCACTCACAGAGGTGCAGCCACACGGGGGCTTTGTGTGGTTCCTTAATGACCACTGTAAGGAGCCAGGCCCTGCCTCTTCTGGGCCTCTGGGTCCTCACCGCTGCACAGGAGCCAGTCTCTTTTTAATCTTAAACCTCAGACACACCCCAGGGCTGCTTGGGGTTGTAGACATTGCTGAAGAACTGTCACGAAACTGACACAGCTTTCCTTCCAGGAGACGCTGGGCCCAGTGTTCGGAGACCTCCAGTTCTGTCTCCCAGCCCTGGTCTCCCTGCTGGGCTTCAGTGTGCAGCAACTGTGATGGGGGCAGAGAAGGATGGTCATCTTGGGCTCAGCGAAAACCTCTGGTCCCTAATAATAGTGATCACCAATTATTAAGCTCTTACTGCAGGTTTGCAGCTACTTATTTTCAATTATATAGATTTATCAAGGTCGGGTATGCCCAAGCTCATACCTTGACCAGTAAGTGGACACACTAGGATTTGAATACAGCTCTCTGAGTTCCCAGCTGTGGGCTTTCTCCCCTACCACAATGGCCGCTTGCCACCTGCTCCCTGCCTGCTTATCAGCCTGGAATGAGCTCAGAGGGGACTTCTACACACCCTCTAATTATCTGTCTCTAAGAGTCTTAACATCCTCTCCACCCACACATGCCATCAGAGCAGAAGGGCATTTAGGGGCTGACTAGCCCAGGAATTTTATACTGAGTGGGGCCTGGACACCTCTGTAGGGCAGGGCTGTGGGGGCCACATCAATTCAGGCAGTTCCATTTTTACATGTTGATTTTACTGAAAAAAAAAAAAAAAGTTCAAAGAAAGGTTTTTCCTGCTTTGAAAATATTTTGGAATCCACAGATGTCATCCCTCCTTCTCACAAGGATGGGCACCAGGATCCCAGAGGGGCAGGGACTGGCCCAGGGCTCAAGGCAGGCTGAGGGGCCACGGGCGGGGCTGGAGAACGGGCACTGGCTGCCCTGGCTCCGGCTCCATCAGCCCCTCAGTGACTGTTACCTGTCTGTGGAGGGTCAGCCTGAAGCTGGTGCTCCGGGGCACCCTTGTTCCTGAAAGCAACTGAGTGACTCCTCATTGGCCGTCTTCTTCCTTGGGGAGAGGAAAGTATATGTAAAGTAGGAAGTATGCGAGATTTGGGGCAGAGGAGGCTGTTCTTAGATCTAGCTCAAATGTGGAATCACCTTGTGAAATCCTGCAGTCACGTGTCCGTGCTCCCAGAGACCGCAGCTTCCTCATCGGTAATGAGAAGACTCGGGCCCCAGAGCCTTCCCGGCGCTGGTGAGGACCTCATTCATTTGCTGACTCACTCAGTCATTCAATCAGCAAATATCTGGGCTCAGAGGTTCAGAAAGAGGTTGTCAAAGACCCATTAAAATACCAGCAGCCCTGCTCCCATGAAAGTCAGGGATGGGATCTGAAGGGGCAACGACACAGGTTAATTCATTTAATTCTCACAACCACCCTGTGAGGTAGATACTCTTATCCCCATTTTCCTCTGTGAGGGAAACAAGGCATGAAGTCATTAAGTAACTTGTCCAGAATCACTGGCTAGTCAAAGGCAGAGCTGGTGTTGGCCTCTTGAGTTTCCTGGAGCCCAGACTGGAAGAAGAGAAGCTACTCTTTCTCCACACCGCCCCTCGCAACTTTTTATTTTTTCTTCCTGACAGACCAGTTTTACCCCAAAGGTGGGACCTGGTCACTTTCCAGTGTGCAAGAACAACTTTCAGCTGAGTAAATCTGAAGATCTGATTGGCTTTGGTCAGCAATTCATGGGATTTATTGCTTCTAGCAACGAGAAGGGCGCTCCAATGGGTTGTACAAAATGGAAGGTTTTCATAGGCAGAAAGAGGGTGAGATTAAGAAGTTGAAAGAGTGGATTGTTTTAGGTAGGGTCACCTTCCTTTAGGGGGAAGCAGCAGGTCTGATCGGACAGCTGGCCTCACTAGTGATCAGGAAACTCCAGACTGATTGGTTTAAAATTCCTCTCCTGGGAGAGGCTGACATCGCAACTGGGTAAGCTATTAAGTTTTGGTTGGGTGAGGTGGCTTAGCAAAAGTGACTCCATTTTGGCCTGTTGTTTCCTTTTTAACACCAGCCTCTTGCCAAGGGGCGGAAGGGACTGACAGTCCGGGGCCTCTCTGGTGGGGAGAGTGGGGAGAAGGAGGCAGGCTGGGCTCTGGGAGGCCTCAGAGGAGGACGGATGCTCAGAAGCCTATCCTAGCCGACAGCCAGGCGGGAGGAGGGGCACAGACCTCCTTGGGGTCTTCATTTGGCATTTAGAGGCCCAGGCCCCAGGGGACCTTCAAGAGCCCCAGTTCGGCACCCCCTGAGAAGTCTGTGCCCCCTACTCCGGCAGAGACAGCTCAGGCCTTCCCGAAGCCCCTCCGCCACAGGGAGCCATGCCCGGCTGGCTCCTTCCACCTTTCCGCAGCTCTGACCTTGAGCCCCAAGCCTGCCTCCTGGAGGTTCTACTCCTGCAGCCCCTAATTTTCCTCTGGGGCCCCTCAGGCTGGTCTGAAACCTAACTTTTTACCTCCTTTCCCTCTTCCTTTCCCTCCTCAGGTTTAAAGGCAGCCCCAACCTCACTGGGCCTGACCCACCTACTAGGTCTGGTCAACCCCTCTGTCTTTTCTGTGGCTCCCTCTGACTGGTAGCCCTTGGGGGTTGCAAGGAGTTAATTGAGGACAGTGTTTCCTTCCTCCTGGGCCTACCCCTAGACCGGCTGGGGGAATGTGGGCAGGTTACCTCTCTCATTGTAAAAAATGGGTACAACAGTGGATGCTCCCACAAAAGGTGCTGAGGAGGAAGGGAGGCCACACACAGGCCCCGCCTCCAGTGGTGACCGACCACTGTGCAGAAGGAAGGACGGCCCTCACTCCAGGCTGGCACCCGGGGCCTCAGTGTCCCTGCCCAGGAGGACATAACCCTCCCTTCCCCACCACGGGCTGGCTTGAGGTCCTTGCCCAGTGCAGGATGGGTACATTTTCTTTGACCTCTTATAGTCTATGTTTATCTTTTCTTCCTGGGTTTTTCTACAGAAATGGGGTGTGACTCTTGCTGGGTGTGGTCACTAGTGATATCTTGCCTCCCTGTGACAGAGGCCTTGCTGTGAGGAGCCACCTGGACTGGCTGCTGAGGGGGAGGGGACTCCTGGGGCCGTCAGATGTGTGGTTGCCCCGCCCCCACCGCCCATGCCTCCCAGCAGGGGTGGGGACGGAGGGCCAAATTACCAAGAAGTTCTCCTGCTCCTTCCTGGGAGCCCTGGCACCGATCTTTTTTGAGCACAGGGACTTTCACTTTTGTTTCTCTTCACTTCCCAGATTCTAGGGAACTGGGAGTGCCGTGACCTAGTTTTTAGCAGCCTTATATGTCCCTCTCTGCCAAGGAGACTGCAGGGCCTACCGCACCAGGATCCCAGTGCTACCTGGCCCCGAGCTCAGAGCTGCCTTCAAACAGCCTTCATTAGCTCCCCACCCACTCCCTTTCTCTCCACCTCCTTCCCACAGCCCCGGGGTGAGTTGTACAAAATGGAAGGTTCCCATCCCATTCCACCCTGATCCCATCCACCCTGGCCCCTTCTGTGCCCTTTGCCTCCACACCACCTCCTCCAGGGAGCCTTCCCCAGTACCTCTGTGGTCACCACTCAGGGGCCACTCAGCCCCATGCACGGCTAGTGGTGTCCCACCAGGCCTGCCCGGGACATGGAGGTGGAAGGGACATTGGCATGAGCTTCCCCACCTCTGCCTTATCCATCCCCGCCTCCCGTATTCTGGCTGCAGGCTCCATCTCCTGCTCCCCACCTCCTTGTCCTGCCCCTCACTCCGGTGACTAGACCTCACTGGTCTGTCCTGCCAGGGCCCCCAGTCCTCAAGGTCAGTACCACTCACTCTGCGACTTAATGAAAACCCCTCGGACGGCTCTAGCACCATGACCTGCAGTTACCTTCACCGCCACTGGTCTGCGTCTGGTCCAAAGCTCCTGAGGGCGAGTTCTGGTCTTTTTCCCCTTATGTCCCCTCTGAGGCCCAGTGGGATTTGATTTGAAGGCCCAGGAGACCTGGGCGATCTGGCTGAGGGAGGGTAAGAGGATTTCCTGCTGGCTCATCTGCTCAGCCTCCCAGGTGAAAAGACAGCAGGGGAGAAGGTCAGGTGGTGAGCGTGACCTGGGGCAGGGGAAAGAATGAATGGTGCATCTGTCATTCTCCGGTTTACACCCTTCCTGCCCACGGGCCTGGAATAGCTCAGTGTAAGGGTCCTGACTTGGAGCCCTCACTCCCAACTCACCAACTCACCCCCATTTCCACAGAGGGGAGCTCCCCGATCCCTAAGGCTGAGCCTGGCTAGCTGCCACCAGACATCTTTGGGGCCTCAAATCTAGGGTCACCTCTCCTGACCCCCCCTCCCCAGACCATGCTAGGCTGCTTTTCAAGTTCCTTTCGCACCTACGCTCATCTGCACCTTGGCCCTATCGCCCTGTTTGCTAGTGTCTCTTTGCAGGCTGTCTCCCGTCTGGGCGTGAGGACCGTGAGGGCAGGATGTGGCTGATTCGTCTCTGGGCATCTAGCGCACGGGACGGACCTGGCGCAGAGGAGGTGCTCAGAGAACAAACGTGTGGATGGATTGGAGTCGGGTGGATGGTGCTGCGGGGCAGGTGGCAAATCAGTAGATGGACAGATAGATGGATGGATGGATGGTAGAGAGGTGGGTGGAGGATGTTGGATGGATCCAAACCGACATGGCTTCTGGCCACTGTTGACCTTGCCTGACTTTGGCTTCACCCACTTATTCTCTTCCTAACCCCAGGCCCCTTGACGTTGCCCTTCCTGAGGTCATGACCCAGCTGTTCACAGCTCCACCTCATCCCTCACTGCAACTCTGGGCCCAGCGCCTTTGCGTCCACACGCTCCCCTCATCCACTTCCCCACTGCTGCCCTTTCCTGGTCCTCTCTTCTTCATTGGTCCCTCTGCCTTCTTAGCCTTACCAGCCCAGTGTGGGCAACTCCCCCTCGCCAGCCAGGCTTGCTCTCTCTGAGCGCCCACCTCCGGTCTTTTCCCGTCCCCACCACACACGATAGGTCCAGGCTGAGATATCCAGTCTCCTTCGAGCATTTCCTTTCAGAAGTCCTATTGCTTAACAACTGCTCTGCCCCGCCGGCCCGTCCTCCACTTAGCAGCCAGCAGGAACTTTCAGAAACACCGTTCTCACCAGCTCACTGGCCTGCTTGCCATTGCTTTGGTTAAAGACCCAAATCCCCAACATACAGCCCACATGGCCCTGCATAACCCATGGGGTACAGATGGGCAGAGACGTGGAGGGCGGTGCCAGGGCTGCAGACGGGATGGGTAGAGGTGTGGAGCAGGGCATCACGGTTGTCCGTTTGCCTGGGGTGCTGATGGGAAGCCTCTCCACGTGGCCTGAGGTCCGAGCTGAGTGCTGCTCTGAAACCTGCCATCACACTCTTGGTGGTCTTTTCTCTGCACTGAGACAGTCTCCATTTTGAAACCATTGCAGCTTCCAAACAGTTTAATAACGAGGTCCTGATAGCCCACAACGAGTACCGGAAGCAGCATGGTGTCCCCCCGCTGAAGCTCTGCAAGAAGCTGAACCAGGAGGCTCAGCAGTGAGTCCCCCCCACACCCTGGGGTGACAGGCCCTTCATGGTGCTGCCGCTACAGTCCGAGGGGCCCTGGGGTGGCTGGAGGGACATGAAGTTTGGGGGCAGATGCAGCCAGGCTTGAATAACCACTCTGCCCCTTCCCTGGGCAGGCCCCTTTGTTCCTCTGAGCCTCAGTTGGTTCCTCTGTAAAATGGGGTGTTTGGGGGGGCTCCAGAGAAATGCAGGTGGGCTGCTCCTGATTTCCTCTGCAAGCCCGGGGAAGGAAGCGTGGCCACACCAGTTTAGGGCTCAGACTTCGGGGCTTCCCTGGGCTGTGCCCGCTCTGACCAAGAACCATCGTCTCTGGCAGGTACTCAGAGGCCCTGGCCAGCACGAGGATCCTCAAGCACAGCCCGGAGTCCAGCCGAGGTCAGTGCGGAGAGAACCTGGCCTGGGCGTCCTACGATCAGACAGGTGGGTCACTTTCTAGGCTCCCCTGCCCTGGTTCTGAGCCAGGCCAGGCACCCTCTGTGGTGTAGCCATGTGGCAGCGATGGGCCCAGAAAGGGAAAGGAGCCCCAGGGCCCCGCCTGCTCCCCGGGGCTGAGTGCTGCTCACCACAGGGTCTCTGACGGCCAGCTCAGGGCCAGGCCTGGGCCGCCGCCAGGGACACAGAGATGGCTCCAACCGCCTGGGCGCCCCGCCTCTTCCGGAAGAGCTCCCAGCTGAGGAGCAGGGCGGGGGACACAGACAGTCTCTGTGCAGAGTCTCAGCCCGACCCTGCGGGCACCGGCGCATTCCCAGCTACAGAACAATTTTACTTTTGTCACACTTTTCTAAATTTTTTTTACAGTGCTGGTACATAAACTTTTTTTTCAGCAGAAAAGCACAATAGAGCTGTTGCTGTGTTGGAAAAAAATTGTAATAACGGGAAAGGCAATTCCTCATCTGAGGTCTCAGCCTGGAATGGCATCCCCACCGCACTGACCAGACATTCTTGGGTTTCCCGGCTCTGACAGCCCTGTCGTGGCTTTTCAGGAAAAATGCTGGAGAGCCCTACCTCCCTCTCTGGAGCGTTCTGCAACCCCCAGCTGGAGAATGACTCCTCCTTCCCAGGCCTCACATTCCTGGGAGTTCCCAGCGGGGGAAGCGGGGATGAGGCCGGGAGGCCCGCGTGTCCTCTTGGGTTCCCCAGCGCCGTGGCCCCCAGGAGAGGTGTGCGCATGCTCCTGAGGACCGCGGGAGTCCACGGTCTGCAGCCATCTCTCCAGGACTCGTTTTGGGCCTGGTGGGCCTGGGAGCGGAGGGACAGGTATGGGAAGAGCCAGTAGGAGACATAGTTCCATTCCTGTGGAGCCTTGAGCAATCCTGGCCCTCTCTGACCCCAGTTTTCCCCTCTCTGTAGAGAGGGTTGGGTAAATGGTCTCTAATGGTTCCTCATCCTGACTACACATCAGGATCTTTAAAAATACCAGTGCCTAAGTCTCTCCTCCAGAATTACCTATACCATTAGTCTTCGGCAGGCCCCAGGCAACAGCAGTTGTTAAACGCTCCCAGGAAAGGCCAGTGGGTAGCCCCTGCTCTCTAAGGCCTTGCCACTCCAAGTGTGGTCCACAAACCAGCAGCAGCAGCTGGGAGCTTGCTAGAAATGCAGGTTCACAGGCTCCACCCCAGACCACTGAAATCAGAATCTGCATTTTAACAAGAACTTCAGGCAATTCATGCCACATTAAAGTTGGAGACTTACTGCTCTGAGCTCTGAGGCTTGTCCTAGCTCTGGTCTTGAGATCCACAGCTTCCGGGGAAATGCTGTGGGTTTTCTCCTCTCAACACCTGCTGGGCCAGTGGGCACTCCAGGTGAGGACCCTCCTGCCCGCGATGGAAACCCTGGCCAATTGCCTTTCCTCCTGTGGATATTTTAGGCATTAGACTTAGGGTGGGATGAAGGCAGAGCCTCTGGAAAACTTGAAGCATCATTAGAAGCCCTTGGAGTACATTGCCTTTAACTCTCTTGTACAGACAGGCTCAGAAAAGGGGAGGCCTTGCCTAGGATTACACGGCAAGGTAGCAGCAGGGTCGAGACACAGATGCAGGTGAGCCCTGGCTAGGGCTCTTCCTGATCCCCAAGAAGGCTATCTCTTCTGCCTGGGCACACTCATGGGCAGAAGTCCCCATGTCCCCTCTCATGTGCTTTGTCAGATGTCTATTGTGGGACGGGTGGTTCGGGATTAGTGGGAAAAGGTGGAAGGAACAGGAGTGGGTCGTTTTTGCTGCTGAGTTTTACACAGTGTCTGTTCTGTACAGGAAAGGAGGTGGCTGACAGATGGTACAGTGAAATTAAGAACTACAACTTCCAGCAGCCTGGCTTCAACTCCGGGACTGGTGAGTGACAGGGTCACACCAATGGCCTGGCCTCACCCTCTGAAAATCATTTCCCTCCTGTTTTACCTCTCCTTTATTTCTCTGGTTTGCTTTTGCCTGAAGGATAAAACTCTCTTTCCCCAAAACACACACACACACACACACACACACACACATACACACACACGCATCTAAGAGATCCCAGGCTGATGATTCCTGTTCCACCAATTCTTCCAGGGTCAGGTGACTGGAGTGTGTTACAGGAGGCTGCAGATTTTTTTTTTTAATTTACTCAGAGGGGACAGGAGGGATAAAGAGAGAGAGAGAGGGAGAGAGGGAGAGAGGGAGAGAGGGAGAGAAATATCAGAGACAGATACATCGATTGGCTGTCTATTGTACGCCCCCAACTGGGGACCTGGCCCACAACCCAGGCATGTGCCCTGACCGGGAATCGAACCAGCGACCCTTCAGTTCACAGGCTGGCACTCAATCTGCTGAGCCACACCAGCCAGGGAAGGAGGCTGTGGATCTTAAAAGCTGCTCAGTGCTTCTTTCCGGAAGTGGTGCCTCAGCACTTTTAACTAGTCGTCTAGTCTTGCTCCCCTGCTGTTCAGCTGGCTCCCTAGTACCCACAATATTCTAGTACCACCTCTGCCCATGTTACTCTTTACTCTTCTGATGAAACTGCCAGTGGCTTCCTGGGGCCTTCAGGAAAAGGGCCAAGCCCACTCTTCTCTTGGTGTTAACTCCCGCCTCCCTTACACCCCCACTTCCTTCCTGCCCTGTGCCCCACCCTCACTGCCTCCCAGGCATTCTTCCTTCACCTTTATGCTGGGGTCTGTGGTTCAGGTGAGCTCAGAATGCAGAAAGCCTGGAGCTAGTCTCAGCCCTGGCACTGATATTTGTGTGAGCTTGGGTTGAGGCCCCATCCTTCCCTGTCTCAGAGGGGAGGGCAAGGTGGGGGTGTCTACAGGACATTCTGGGAGGTGGGGTTTAGATACAGGGAGGAGCTGACTGTGGGACCCTCCAGCCTTCCCCGTAGGCTTCCCTGGGTGAGCCGTAAACATTTAACTGACTGCAGTCCCAGGCAACTGCTCCGAGTGAGCTCTGGGCTCCCTCTTGCTCCTCACCAGGCCTCTCCAGGCACCTGTCTTTCCTCGGAACCCACTCAGATCCACCTGGGGTGGCCCAGGATGGGTTGGAGAGGGCTGTGAGTTTCTCTGATCAGAAGGCACCAGAAAAACTGAAAAAGGGATTCTCTACTTACCCCTATCCCTCTACTCCACCCCACCCCACCCGACCCCACCCCACCTGTGGGTGGAGCCACTTATGGCCTCCTGCCTCTGGAGGGTTCTTCAGAAACAGGAAGTGACCTGCTCTCAGAACCAGTCACTGTTTCCTGTGGTTTTCTGCTCACCCTCTTGGGCTGGGGTTCTTGCAGCTACGTGGGCAGGATGAAGGGGTACAGGCAGGCCTGCGATGATGAAGGAGGTTGCCGTCAGGGCTCTGACGGAGAACTGATGGTTCTGTGACCATTAAATTCCATTGGTGAGGGAGAGAATAGTAACTACCTTCTGCCAGTGATTAAGGATGTGTGGGCAGAGCCTGGTGACCTTCTCATAAAGACCTGTGTCTAAAAGACATTTCATTTTCCTCTCACACGCCCCCTACTGGGGACCTGGCCTGCAACCCAGGCATGTGCCCTGACTGGGAATCAAACCAGCGACCCTTTGGTTCGCAGGCCGGCACTCAATCCACTGAGGCACACCAGCCAGGGCAAGACATTTGATTTTCTAGTGTCTGGATCTGCTTTCCCATGAGCAAGATTCACAGGCAATGGGACGTGGGCCAGAGTGAGTTCTTAGCTTAGCTTCTGTGTGCAGCTACTTGACAGTTATAAAGCGCTGCCCCATCTATGGCTGAGTGAGCCCCACCATTTGGAGGTAGGGCTTCAATTCCACCAGTTTTGCAGAGGACACTGCACCCCAGAGAGGGAAGAGACTTCTTCATACCTTCTGTCCTCAATCCGATGCCCCTGCTCCAGCACAGATCTCACAAGTGTCAGAGCTAGGAATGGGACTCAGCTTTCCGTGGTCACTGGCCGCCTGTCTCACCCACTGCCCCACACCTCCCGCCTCTGAAGAGGAAAGCCCCAGGGCAGCTAGCACTTGTGCCACCCCAGGTGCTGGCGGGCAATGCCTGGGGGAAGACAGAGCCTCATCCTGAGCCGGGGGCACAGATTTGGGTGGGGTTATGATCAGGGCTTGCAAGACCCATAAAGATCTGCAGGCCCATCTCCCCACCTTGGCCTCCCCTAGAGCTGCACCACTGTCCTGGGACCCCCTGACCGAGGCCATGCATTAGGTGAAAGGGCCTCTGAAATACCCTGTAATCGCTCCCCGCACCACCCCACCCCGCCCCTGTCAGTGTCCCGTGTTGAAGAACCCAGCTCTACATTATGTGTTGAGTGGGGCAGAATGTTTCTTGCAATTGCTTTGTTATATTCTATTTTAAAGAGTAGGTTTGCTTGTTTGTTTATTCTCGATTAGTAATACTTTTACCTGACATGAAATTTGTAAGCTGTATAAAGTGAGAAGCCTTCCATCCATCCCTGGCCTTCAGCACTTTCCCTCCCAACTAATGATGCCAGCTTCCTGAGTATCATTCTAGGCTTGTTCTGAGCTTATACCAGCATTTGTGTGAATATGGGGTTTTTTCCTTGTTTAATACTCAGGTTTCAGATACTCGATCTGTTGTGTGCCAGCTTTCTTCACACCCAGACTGGCGGAGGTTGTTCCATATAATGCAACAGGAGCTTTCTCATGGTTTCTGGCTGTTGCGCCTTATTCCCTTGCACAGGCGCACTGTGACTTATTTAATGTGGTTTTCAAATATATGTTTCAGGAAGTTTGGGTCCGTAGCAGGAAAGAGGATGTGATCCATTTAGGAAAAAAAGAGAAAGAAAAAGGAAGCTGTTAGTAGGTGAGAGTTAGAAACCAGTGTTTATCTATCTGATGGTTGCTAAGGAAGTTGTGTTCTTTAGTTCTTCTATAAATATTCTACCTAATGACTTCCCCAGCCAGAAGACAGATGGCTTAGCCTCTCTGTTTGGGAAAGGCTTCTGCAGGCACCACTGCCGCTGCAGCTCACGTTGTGTCTGTGATCATACTCTTGGCAACCAGTGGACTCGAAGCGCTCCTTTTGTGGGTGACGGAGACGCTGGGTGGGACAGTGGCCAAAGCGTGTGGTCTTTTGAGAGAAAAGGCGTCTATGATAAAGGACTTGAGCCTTCATGAAAAGACTGTGTAGAAGCAGTGACGCCTGGCCAAGCTGCCAAGAGCCTGGCGCCCTGGCTCAGAACCACAAGGACCAGGGTGAATTAGCAGGAAGTGTGTCCCTTCCACTCTGAGGTGAAAAATCAGAGTTTTGGGGGCAGTGGTTAACACAAATTTAAGGATAAGTGGAAAAGCTATGTAATTGTACTTAAAGATTGGTTTTGTTTAAAATCTTGCTTTGATTGTATCACATCGACTATTGATTTGTGTTTATGTTTGGTTATTTGCAGAAAGGAAATCTTTTTGGGATGTAGACAGATAAGTAAACTATACCTAAATGGAGGAATTATGAAAGTGTTCTGACCAGTGTGGCTCAGTTGGTTGAGTGTCGTCCTGCAAACCAAAAGGTTGTGGGTTCAATTCCCAGTCCGGGCACGTGCCTGGGCTGTGGGTTTGATCACCCACTGGGGCAAGTACACGAGGCAACCAGTCAGGGTTTCTTTCTGACATCAATGCTTCTCTCCCCTTCTTTCCCACTGTTTCTCCCTCCCTTCCCCTCTCTCTAAAAATCAAATAAACAACATCTTAAAAAAAAAAGAATTATAAAACATGGAGTTCAACTGTAGGGGAAATGAAACCACTTCAACCAGTGCACACTTATTCAGTCCTCACCGTACCTGACCAACATGGGGGACATCGCCGTTGTTTCTTCCCTGAAGGGCTGGGAAAGTGTGGATACCAGATTCCTTTCTCTTTGTTTCTTTCATTTTTCTTTTCTTCTTTTTTTAATTCTATGGTCAAACAAACATAAAACTTACCATTTTAACTGTTTTTAAGTGTAGACTTCGGTGGGACTCCGTGCACTCACGTGCTGCGCGGCCACCACTGCTGTTGGTCTCCAGGCGCCGTCGTCGTCTGCTTCCGGAACTCCGAGCCCCTTAGACAGCGACTCCTGCCCCTCCTGCCCCTCCCGCAAGCCCCAGTGACTGCTATTCTGCCTTCTGCCTCCCGTCTGACTGTTCTAGGAACCTTAGAAAAGTGGAATCCTGCCATAGTTGTCCTTTTGTGTCTGGCTCTTTCCACTTAGTGTAATGTCCTCGGGTTCCTCCATGTTGTGGCCTGTGTTAGGATTTCAGCCCTTTTTAAGGTTGAATAATATTCCATTGTGTGTGTATACAACATTTTATCTGTTTATCCACTGATGGACATTTAGGTTTTTTCCCCTTTGGCTATTGTGGTAATGCTGCTGTGTGTAGTGGTGTGCAAATATCTAAGTCCCTGCTTTTAATTCTTTTTGGTATATACTTAGAAGTAGAATGCTGGATCATATGATAATTTCATGTTTCACTTTATTGATTTTAGAGGGAGGAGAAAGGGGGGAGAGAGAGAGAAACATTGATTTGTTGTCCCACTTATTCGTGCTCTCATTGGTTGATTCTTGTATGCGCCCTGACCGGGGTCCGACTCTCCACCCTGGCATCTCGGGACATGTCTAACCAACGGAGCTACTCAGCCAGCACCGTGGTGGACTTTTTGAGGAACCGCCCTGCTGACTTCCACAGCAGCTACACCGTTTTACACTCCCACCAGCAACGTACCAGTGTTCCAATTTCTCCACACCCTCACCAAAATTCGCTTCTTTTTAAAAAAAATAACATCCATCCTAATGCATATAAAGTGGCTAATCTCCTTTTTCCTTAACTGCCCTGTGGGAAACTCAGCTACTCTGGTCATGATTTTCCCCCTTCCTCCTTCCCTCTGTCTCTTCCTCATCAGATACTTACTGGGCATCTGCTCTGTTCCAAGTCCAGTACCAAACACGGGGGTGGGTGGTAGGGAAAGCAGCTGTAGGAGGAGACATAATTTCTGCAAGGTTGTTTTAGCAGGCGGCTGCTCCCCGGTGATGTGGGAGTAAAGATCCCATTGACCTGTCACCTCAACAGTGAAAGTGGAAGAGATGAGCCCCAGACCTTGACCCCCAGGAGATGAGAAGAATTTGTGGTCATAGAGCATAGAGGGCCTTACAGCATCAATCCACTGACCCCCAAACAGGAGAGGAGCAGGAAATGAAGCCGTGTTAGCTGCTTGAGAGGACCAGTGCGTAAGGGCCGATGGCCCGAGTGGGAGAATAATACTGAGAAGCTTCAGCAAGCCGAAGAGTATCTGGAGGGGCAGGCAGTAGCTTGAGAAAGTACTGGGCTACCCTGACTGATGTGGCTCAGCGGATTGGCTATCGTACTGCAAACCAAGGGGTTGCCAGTTCGATTCCTGATCCAGGTGTGTGCCTGGGTTGCAGGCCAGTCCCCAGTTGGGGGCGTGTGAGAGGCAGCCGATTAAAGTTTCTCTGTTTCTCTTGCTCATTGATATTTTCCTTTCTCCCTTCCCCTCTCTCTAAAAATAAATAAAATATTTAAAAGAAAGAGAGAGAGAGAACTGGGCTGTTTGACTCAAAATGGGCAGAATTAAATGAGGCTTTACCTTGCCAAGGCCTCAAAGAGCTTAAGACATAGACGGGTTGCACTTTAGTGGGAGTAAAGCTGTGCCCAAGAGGGTTCTTTCATCTGCCTTTTATCCATTCACTCATTCGTGCCATTCATTCAGTGAAAGTTTACCTTACAATTTGCGTGTGCATACGTTGGGGAATAAAACAATTTGGTCTCTACCCACGTGGGGCTCGTAGCCTCGTGAGGGAGCCAAGCAGTAAGCAAGCAAGAATGTTACGAAGGGAAGAAAAAAACGGTTGTGATAAGACCATCTCGGGAGGGGAGTGTTCAGGGGATCGAAGTGATTGTGAAAGGCTTCTCTGAACAGTGACATTGAGGCTGGGGCCTAAGGGACAAGCTGTGAGTCATCAGAAGAGTATTCCACACCAGTGTGCACAAGTGCCCCACGGTGGGAAATAAGCGGGGGTGTTCGAGGAGTGGAAATGAGGCCCCTGCACCAAAGTATTCGCCTTCCTTCTGGGTGCAGTGGGAAGCAGTCAAAGGGTTTTCCAGCAGGGAAGGAAACAGATAGGACTTAGCCTCACAGCGGTCACTCAGGCTGCTTCGGCGGCGGGTGAACTGAGGAGACGGGGTGGGAGCTGGGGGCATCAGTTGGGGCCCTTGCAATGGTCCAAGTGAGGAAAGTTGGTGATGGGGACCAAAGTTTTGGCAGTGGATGGACTGGAGATATATTTTAGCGTTAGATTCGTCAGCACTGAATGATGCCTCTCACATGCCCCCAAAGGGGGACCCAGCCCAGTAGTTGTGAGAAACGGGGTAGGGGGTGCAATGCAGACCTTATCCCTAGGAGTGCGTGCAGAGTTGCCATTAACGAAATGGGAGGGTAGGGAGAGGGGTAACTTTGGGTGGACCAGAACCCAGAGTGAGGTTAAATCTGAGATGCCTGTGAGTCATCCAAGTGGAAATGTCAAGTAAGTAGCTGTGTTTGGAACACAGAGGAGAGGTCTGGGCTAGAGAAATAAATGCAGGAGCCAGGCAAAGATGGAATTGCCTAAGGAGTGCAGCAAGAAGGGAAAGCCCAGAATCGGGCCGAGGGAAATGCCGGCCCTCTGACATCTACCAGTGACATCAAGAGGGGGAAGAAGAGGCCGTGAGATGGGAGCAATGCCAAAAGGTGGCGTCGCTGAAACCGAAAGAGGGGAATGCTTTGAAAAGGAGTGGAGGCAACCCTATTGAATGTTCCTGCAATGCTGAGTAAGATGAAGAGAAAAAGTGACCATCGGGGAGGAACAGGGAGATTGTTGGTGGTCTGCAGAGTAGAGTTTGCGCAAGGGCTCGAGGCAGGCGTGAGGTAGGGTGGCATCATAATTGTTGGGGGTCCCTGGGCTTCCTCATGATCTCTGGGAGACTGTGAAACCTTTGGGCATCGAAAAGTGGTGAGTGAGTAGGGCCGCTGTGGTGACCGAGAGGACCTGAAGCTGTGGAAATTCAGGCCGTTGGTGTGTTTAGCGTCTCCTTCCTCTGGGTGGTGTCTGGGCCGATCAAGCTTCCCTGAGTCTGGCAGGCTGGTGCAGGAGCTCACGAATCTCTTGAAACATCCTTCTCCATGCTTTGCAGACTAACTCATGTCCCCTCCCCCGGCCTGTGCCTCTGCAGGACACTTCACGGCCATGGTGTGGAAGAATACGAAGAAGATGGGTGTGGGGAAGGCATCTGCGAGCGACGGCTCCTCCTTCGTGGTGGCCAGGTACTTCCCGGCAGGGAATGTTGTCAACCAGGGCTTCTTCGAAGAAAACGTCCTGCCTCCAAAGAAGTAACTTGCCAAATGCAACGGGCAGGTGGCAGACTTAAGAATGCGGATATGAAGTGCCTAGAACAACAAAAACGCAGCTGTGCGTCTGTCTTTGTGGGTGTATGTGCTTGTGTGTGTGATGCATGTGTGTCTCTGGCACACACACTTGGACATACGGTTTTGCATGAACTCATTCTTAGCAAAGGAATAAGCTGTTGAAGCCTTTACTCTGGTTGTTAGACCACAATTATTTGGACTTCGGGGGAGATCCATTTTTAAACTTTCTGTTATTTTTTTAAGCAAACTTTTGTACCTTTCTTACTGATTTCAAATGCTGGTGATGCTGAGAAGTGAAATTCATTTCCTGTGATCTTCGTGCATTGTAATCTACTTGTGGTAGATATTTAAGAATGTTAAACCTTCATTTAAATGTGACATAGAACACAGCTTCAAACACAGACATATAAAGCAGCTTCCATCAGAAACACGGTGCAGGGAGGGGCTCCACTTCACGGAGTTACTGAGATTTCTCAGTTGTAAGACATGATGTCATTCATGCCCTGGAATTCTCTGATGGGATTGCCAAAGAACAAACAGAGAAAAAAGCTTTGCTCCCTTGCATTTTCCTTTTTTTGTATGCCGCCTCATTTTCTTTTTTGCCTTTTCATTGAATTTATCGGGGTGACACTGGTTAACAAAATCACACAGGTGTCAGGTGCACAGTTCTACAACACACCATCTGTATGCTGTATTGTGTGTTCGCCACCCCCAGTCAAGTCCCTATCCATCAACATTCATCCCCCCAAACTCTCCTCTACCTCCCCCCAGCCCCCCTCTCCTTGGCAATCACCACAGTTGTCCATGTCCATGAGTTCTTTCTCTTTCTTTTTTTGCTCAATCCTCCAGCACC
>PVIA01012729.1:0-36172 GCA_004024845.1 Tonatia bakeri
TCTTTTCCCTTACCGGCGCCGGCCAGGGAGCGGGCTCCCGGTCGCAGGGCGTCCCCGGGATCGTGGTCCCTGGTACCGGGCGCGTCTAGATGCGGCTGTTTCATGGAGACCTTTTGGCTGAACTCCTGTACCTATGGCATCCCTATCCCCTCACCTCTTCTTCGGGGTCCCCTGGGTGAGGTTCGGATCCCCTAGAGGGCCTCAGCCGGGTCCCGGAGGGTAGAATCTAATTAAAAGAACACTTATAACACTTGTCGAGAACCCTGGAAGGCAAACGCAAAGTTAAAAAGTCAGAACAAGAAAAAAAGCAGACACATTGAAAATTACAAAGAACTTCCTACCGAGCAAGATGCAAATGACATACCTAGCCTCACAACCTTTTACACTTGGTATGGCCTCTGCCCCACTGGGTGCCCCCCAAGAACTTACCTAGCACGTAGTAGGGGCACAATAAATGCTGAGTAAGTGAATTTAATTACTGTGTGGTAGGCACTTTCCATGGACTGACCCACTTTATCCTCAGCAAATCCCGCCCTCGGCTAGTCCCATTAGTCCATCCATACAGGAGTAGACTGAAGCTTGGAGGGTTGGTTTTGACCCAGCAAAGTGGTGGGCAGAATTTGAACCCAGGCCACCCCGGAGGCTGGGCTCTAACTACCACACACCGAGTGTCCCCCCCACCCCCACCCCAGGACTTCGGCCCCCCTGTGAGGCAGAAACCAGAAGAAGGCTCAGGTCTTCAGGGGGAAGAAAAGCTAACAGTTACTTCCAGTCCAGAGCTAGACGCCCTTTGAGCCATTCTGCACCTTACCTCGTGAGGCAGATATTATTATTCACATTTGATGCGTGACTTTAGACCTTAGGTACCGTATCAGGATAGCAGGGGACGTGGGAATCTAAATTCAAACCCATATTTCGGGCTCCCTCTGCCTGGGATACGGAGGGAATCCGCCTCCTGCCTCTGGAACTGAAGTCCGTGTGATTTTCAAGAGACACAGGCACTAGAAGGGTGGAGATTGGTGTTCTGATTTTGGTGTTATCGATGTGTGGACCTTTGCATTCCTGAAAATGGATATAATTAGCCCTGCTACCCTAAAAATAAAAGGACCTTTCAAAGTGAGAGGCAGCAGGCATGTCTTTGAGATCAATAAGAATAGCCATTTGGGGCCGAAATGCTTCAGACGGAAGCCCAGATAGCACTCTGCTCAGGAGCCAAAGACAAGGGGCATTCATGAGAAAAGGAGGGGGAACAGTTCCATCCACAGAGGGAAGGCATTTCCAGGGGTGCGCCTAACATAATATGGCGGTGTTAATTCTCAACAATTTCTATAAAAATTGTCAGTCCAGCAGCCATCAGTCCCGGAGTCATAACAACTACTTCCCTCGTATCTTTGCCAACAATTCACTGGGACGTGGCCTTGCTTCCGGCCCCGGGCAAAGGTTATTTTGCCCTGTTCTCACACCCGAAGATGTGAGACACGAGACAGGCGAGGCAGTTCCTCTGCCCTGGCAGCTCCGCTCCATTTTGCAGCGGCTCTGGTGCCATTGTTTGGACAGCCCTCCAATGTATGCTGCAGATTTGTAAAGGAGGGGCAGGAAGAGAAGCATCAGCGAGGAGGAGGGTATCCAGGGATATGCAGAGGCCCCGGGGTCCTCAGTGGCCCAGGGACCCATGAGGAACACTGAGTGGGGAGCCAGCTTGCTGGGCCGGCCTCTCTGGCATGCTCTCTTGCCTCTCTGTGACTTGGTTTCCTATGGGGGGGAGGGCAGGAGGGGGTGCTGAGAAATGAGTGCAGCATGCGAGGCGCTGAGCAGAGGGCCAGGCACAGACCGGCGTTCAATAAGTTTGAACTGCTCACATTGCTGCTGTTTCAAATGACAAACGTCCTCACAGTGTGATTTTTTTAAAATGCCGATAAAGCGTGGCAGAAGATAAGCTAGTAGAAAACGGACAAAGGGATGAAAAAGCAATCCCCAGGGGCACCACGTGTGGCCCACCACACAGCAGCGCCGCAGCACCCGCTGCAGAGAGCAAGGGCAAAGCACAGAAACAGTCCAATAGGGACAGAGCCCCGTGCGGGGAAAGCTGCGTCCACAGAGATCGGGAGGAAGAGACATGAAAATCACAAAGAGCCCAGTGTGTGGAAGTGCAGGACCCAGTGAACAGACAGAGCTGCTGCTGGTGGTGAAGGGGGGAGGTGGGCAGAGAGCACCCTTTGTGATGTCCACAGTCACGTGAACAGCACCAGGTATGGAGGTGCCCTGAGCCCTCCTCCCAGCACAGGGAGTCCCGGAGGTCAGAATGTTTAAAGAGAGCATTGAGAAAGGGCACCAATCTCAAACTTATTCTCTTGCTGGGACAGCTCAGGGGCACCGGGGACTGGGGAGGCTGGGAGACACCCGGCCGATTGAGGGGCAAGTTGTGCACAGTCGTTCATGGGCTGTTCTGCCTTCTGTGCCCTGGAAGGCAAGGAGGCCTCGAGGCGATGCCCCTGCTGAATTTGCCTTTCTCGCCGTCCCACCAGTTTTTACCACTTCCCCTTCCAAAGACAGGAGAAAGGGAAAACGTGCTCCTCAGAACATTCAGTTACTCAGGAAGCAGGCCTGCTGGCAAAGTGCACCTTGGTTTTTTAGGCACAAAAGCAACGCAGGTTCGTTCCAAATGATTCAACTGGTGAGAGGAATGTGCAGAGGAATGAGTAAGCATCGACCCCCCACTTCATACCACTTCACAAGATTCTTAACAATGTGTTATATGTCTATCTGAAACCTTTTTCTTAGCATTTAGGTTTAGGGTATGTGGGCATGTATACAGAATACATGTGTGTGACATGAGTGTATATATATATACACATACGTACACACACATGCACAGATCAACAGAGAAAGACAGAGCGTGGTGGGGTCTGAAACCAGGCTGCCTGCGTGCAAGCCCAGCCCCACCATAAAGCTGGGTGTTTTCTCACCTGGAGATGGACGTAACATTTGCGAGGATGGCATGAGATGACGCAGGCAGATTGCTCAGTGTAACGCGGAGCACGCAGGGCAGATGTTTTGTAAACTGTTGTCATTACTATTTATACACACACACCCCGATAAGTTACTCTGCGGTTCATATAAAACCCAAGAGAATGATTCCCATTTTATATGAGCCACACACCAACATGCCTGTTCTCGAGCCGCTGCAGCTGGCCAGAGGCTGAGTGCGTGGCCCCGGGGGAACAGGGCTGGCGAGGCCGTCGAAGAGCGAGGACTGCCGACGTCACGGGTTCCACTTGCCCCCTCTTGCCATCAGCGTGGGCTCCACTCCAACTGCTCTACTCCACGCGTAGAAAAGAGTGACACTTTCAGAAGTCCCCCGTGCTCAGGAAGTAAAATGACCGGGAAGGCAAGGGGCGGGTTTGGACTGTCAACGCGTTACCTCTGTTATAAAAATCGGCAGTCATTGAAGTTTAATCCACACCACTCATGATTCATTCTAGAGGCTTCTCAGAATAGACACAACACTCCCAGAAATAGTAGCTCATACGGGAAGCAGTCTCCACGGACCATATACTATCCAAAGCTGCTAATGTGTTATAGCATTTTGGACACCTACAAGATGCATTCCAAATCCAGAAGTAACTACTCAGAAACCTCACACAGGCCTCTCATAAAGGGATCTCTCGACGTGCAAGGGCATTCTCAACAAGAAAATAAAAAGAGAAATGTTCCTTTGGTCAAGTGAAATCAGTAACGGCCAAAATACGCACATCAGGGGGACAATAGAAGAAGATACAAAACACAGCTAAGGGAGAAGGGAGAGCGAAGTTTGGGCCAAACAAGCAGATGGGCTGGATCATCTGCGAAGCCCTCCCAAGCCCCAGGATTTCAGATCCGCTGATTCACGGAACACGTCCCATGCAAGCGCTGTTAGGGTCTGCGCTGTGTCTCCCGCAGTGCCTGGGTTGAAGCCCTCACCCTCTGTGGACTGCATTTGGAGGTGGGCCTTTAGAGAATTGCTTCAGGTTAGATGAGGTCATAAAGAGGGGGCCCTCATCCCCTGAGATTGGTGCCCTTAGGACACCGGAGAGTTCTCTCTGCACCAACAGAGGGCGGGCCACGTGGGGGCGCGATGGGAGGATGCTGTCTGCTGTCTGCAAGCCAGGAGGAGAGCTCTCTCCAGAAACCAAGCATTCTGGACCCTTGGTCTTGGATTTGCAACCTCTGGAACTGTGAGAAAACCCACATGCGTTGGTTAAGCCCCCCGTCTATGGCATCCCTAGAACATGTCTACGTGTCTGGCAGTGTCACAGCCCCAAGAAATAGAGGCCTGCTCCTGTAGAATTTAAAACCGGGCAGAAGACACAGACATTAACTGAGCCTGTTAAAAAGTCTGGATTGGTCATTTTCCTCTTGAATTCCCACAGACTTGATGACCGCCTTGAAAGATGATCGTCTAGGGCTCCAAAGAAGGCGGAGCTGAGAAGGAGGGGGCCGTGGCCATAAACAGAGACGCCCCAGGCTGCAGGCCCACTCCAGGGAGAGGTGGGCCATGCCTGGAAAGGTGTGCCGGAAAGAAGGAGGACCTCCATCCAGGCTCATTTTTCATGCCCATGTGGTTCCAAAAGGGTTTAGACTGTTGCTAGCCATGAAGCCATTATAGGGAAAACAAAGGTTTAAGAGCCTCATAATATGAATTCAGGATGGAGGAGTTATGGGTAAGTGCGCCATCTACTAGCAGGGACTTCATCATTTCATCCAGAGCCTGTCCCGGTGTGACGGGCACAGCTCGTCCCTCTCCGTGGATGGAACAATTTTCTTGGTTCCCAGGGTCCTGAAGTTTCTGGAGACATCTCTCCATATGGTTCTATTTTCACTTATTATAATTTGTGACAGACAGTTTAACCAACCTTGCAATCTGGAAGCACCTATCTTGAAATAGTGGGGAATTTTCCCGACATTTAAAAAAATAAATTGAGAAGTACCTTGTCCACCCCTTTTCTCTTTCTGAAACTTCTATTGTTTGCATATCTGACCTCTTGGACTGATGCCTCGTTTTCCTCACCCATTTGCTCTTTGTCCTTTTGCTCTGAAGTGTCAGAATTGTCTACTGAGTTTTTGATTTCTGCCGTTGTATTTGATGTCTATGCACACAAATGGTAGCGTCCTCTTCTGCCCCCCGCCCCCCCACCCACAGACAACTCTGCAGCCCGCTGACTTGGGTTTGCATCACCAGGCCGCCCTGGCAACCGCTCTGCAGCACTTCGCAGAGCCCTGCCCCCTTCTCTGTGGACAGAGTGTCTGCTCTCCATGTGGGTGTGCCAGCACTGACCTAACCAGCGGGGGTCGTATTTTGGAGGATGACAGGCAGACCTTGATTGAGGTTCTGGGCATTACAAGCAAAGGGGCAGGCAAGCAGAAAGGCATGGGGACCTGGAACAGCAAGAGACCTGGAAGACTACCTGCGGTGACTCGGGGTGGATGGACATGTGTGCACGTGTGTGAATGTGTGTGCATGCATGTGTGTGGGTGTGCAATGGGGAGGAAGGCATTTTACAGTCAAATGATGGACAGATCCCTTGCCACATGGTCTGGCCTGAAGACTCTGGATTTCAAGCAGAGTGGGAACATAACATAATGAAGTCTGTTCTTCGAAAGCATCCCCTCAGGGGTATGGAGGGTGGGCCCAGAGGGACGAGACTCAGGCCAGGGAGGACAGTGAACTGGTTGTTGCAGATGTTGGGACAAGGAGTGTGGAGAGCCGGGATGAGGGTTGTGATGGTGGGAAAGAAAGGGGACACAGGCAGAGAGAATGACATTTAGGAGGCAGCGGCGGAATTCGGGGGCTGCAAGGAGGGGTCCGGTGGGCACTAGCCTAGAACGATACCGCAACGCCAGCCAGTGGACATGGTGGACCTGTCTGTGGAGTTTGTCCCGCAGTCCGAGCCGACCGAGACCAGCAGAGGAAGGACATTCTACGCAGAGCCCCGCTCTCTGTACCGTGCACAGCGGCGCCTCAGAACGAGGGCCTGGAACGGAGAAGGAGCAAGCCTGGACAGTGCAGAGACGGTGAGACAGAGTGCACGTCGTCCCCACACTGGAGCTCAAAATTGAGGAAAATTTATCTGCTGGAGAGAGCAGATAAAATATACTGAGGTGATGCTGTACAATTTTTAAAACACTATTTTAAAAAGGTTTTTTTTTTTTTTTGTATTGAAAGAACTAGTTTCCAGGGGAAAATAGAAATGATGGTGTTTCAAGTTCCAGGTTGACTTGACCTGGCTGTGGAGGTGGGGCCGGGGAGGTGGGAGGAAAAGGCGGGAATGGTCGTCCCCAGGAGAACCCCGTCTTCCTCAGAGCAGATTCCCACCCGCTTTCCCAAAGGCTTGGGTGGCTGCTTTGCCACAAGTTCAAAAGTGCACTTTAAAGTGCATTTAAAAAACCTTTGATGTAATAACAGAACTGAAAGGTGTTTTGCATGGGCAGCAGTGTGTTGATTGCAGGGGGAGTAGGGTATAAGGGAACTAAGTGTTAATGGAAAAAATACAATAAAAAAGAAAAGAGAATTTAAAAAAAGAAAAAAATAATAAAAGTTGTTTTGTTCTGCAAATCATTACAGAACCCTATAGAGCCAGAGCAAAAGGTGGGTGGGGTCATCTAACAAACTGGAACAGAAAGCAAACAAAAGAACAATAACGAAGATGCCACAAGCAAGACTGGATATAAATGATGACGATGAGTACGAGCAGGTCAATTCTCTCAGCAAATGGAAGGAGAATTGAATTAAAGAAACAAAAGCCGATGACACACTGCTCGTAGGCGTCAGGCCTGAGACCTGAAGACAAGGACAAGCTCAGGAGGGACGGACACATCCCAGGGAGGGAGGGAGAACTGAGGGGCAGTGAGGGGGCCTGTGTTGCCTTAGACCCCAGAGTCCGAGCCAAAGCAGCCCCAGGAGCACGGAGCTCAGCTCGCTGTGAGAACAGAGGCATCAGGCACGTCGCCTAGGGGTCCGCCTCCCTGCTCCCGCCATTGGTTATCATTCGTTATCATGGACCCACTAACGATCCCAGTCTCCCCCACCGGCCTCATCTGTCTGTCAGTCCTTCTGTTGTAATCTCTGCACACCCCACTGCAGGCATCTGCTGACCTCCCTGCCTAGTGTCAGCCACTCTAGGGCGCCCAGGATGGTCAGCGTCCAGGGACTTTTGGAACTACGGTGGGACGGTCCCACTCATACGGGGTGGTTGGCCAGCTTGAGTCCCCCTATCACAGAGAGTCCCAGTTGCTTTCCCCTAGATGTTCACCCCAGATTGTAATTATAGGTTTATTTTTTGGTTTTGGGTTTGTTTGTTTTTTTTTGTCACTGAGGACAGGAGGGCAAAGCCTGTTCTTGGAACGAGAAGTGTGGAGGCCCGGGGTGAGGGCTGTGGCCCTGGGAGCGGAGGGGACAACACAGGCGCAGTGTGGCACCTGGTTGATCCGACAGTCCTGGACACTCAGTCAGTGCTGGTGGAAGGAACCCATGAATGAGCAATGGCATGGGTCGACACCTTTTCGTGCTGCAGGACAGCACTGGGTACGCAAGGCAGCTGACCAATAACTGGCTCATTCAAATACATTGTTTTAGCTGGCTGGTGTGGCTCAGTGGATTGAGCACTGGCCTGAGAACTGAAGGGCCACGGGTTCGATTCCCAGACAGGGCACGTGCCAGTTTTCAGGTCAGGTCCCCAGTAGGGGGCACATGAGAGGGAACCACACATTGATGTTTCCCTCCCTTTCCCTCTCTGTAAAAATAAGTAAATACAAAATTTTGAAAATAAATACATTTTTTAAAAAGTATAAAGTGAAACGTATCTCTGTGTGTGTGTGTTCCGTTCAGCCATCCGCTCTTACAGAAATCCTCCAAGAACACCTTCAAAGCTTCACACCCTTCGACCGCCTTCCCATTGTCTGTATCCCCGTGTTTGCCTCCCAAAGACTGAACTTCTGCATGCTTTTCCGTTTCCAAAGATGTTTACATTTTTTCAGCTTTGTTGAATAAGTTTGGATTCCACAAATAAAGAATTAAGACAGATTCACCATTTATTACTCACTGAGGATGTTTCTCCTCGTGGTGGAAGAATGGCTCATCTTGGTACCATTTACAGAAGCACTTTGGCTTCCCTAAATATTTATTAATGCAATGCTTTTATCGGCAAGCAGGCCTCCTAAATGTTTATCTCTAAGGAATCCTCTGGCACAGTTCTGTCTGTGAAACTGCCCGGAGAAAGTGAGGGCGGCTGTACTTCACAGGCTAGAAGGGCTGGGGTGATTTCGGCAACAACCGCGAAGGGCGCTTGGCTATCGGCTTTGCCGCTATTTTATGAACAGATTCGGTTCTGTTATGTGTAGAAATGCTCACCCCAAAATAGATGCACGCAAACTCTCTGCAGGAGAAGCTGCTCCCTGAGTTCCCAGGAGAAGAGTGTAAGTGGAGGGGCAGGAGTGGCGAGCCCAGTTTTGGCCCCCGGCACTGCACGCTGAAGGACGCAGCCCAAAGCCTCCTGGCTCGGCACCAGGACACACACCCTGCACACCGCTCACACTCGCCAGGGCAGTGCCACTGCTCAGGTTCCCTCTGCCTTTCCAGAATGTCTTCCGTTCCCGCCGTCCATCTTTGTCCCATTTGGGGCCGAGCAGAACAGTCTTCCCTTGTTGGACTCCGTGTCAGCTCTTAGATCATACGGGGCCATCTTGAATTTCAATTTCAGTCTGTTTCCTGGCTGCACGTAGCAGATGTGTTCCAATTTGGGGCTGGGAAAGTGTGGTCCTCCACAACGGGAGGCCTTTCTGCACTTGACCTGGTGAGAGAGGATGGGTTTTCTTAAGCCCATGCACACCCAACTCCCTAAGGAGACTAGGGGTTGCTGTCTGTAGTTGCTGGCAAAACAAATGCCACTTTTGTCCCCCCTGGAGTGTGTCATTTAAAATGATAGGGCTGGTTTTGTTCTCTTCTCTATGTCAGCGCTTTTTTGGGGTGCTGGGACACACAGGGTTTCCTGGGCACTCAGTACCCTCAGAGGGCCTTGGGACCGGCCACAGGTAAAGACCGATGTCAGCAACTGGCTTACTTTAAAGTGAATCGGGAGGGCCTCCCCACTCATGGATATCCATCTTGATTTCCTGGAGAGAGGCAGAGTGACACCAGTGCACAGGCACCAGTCCCCAGGGCCCAGGAAGGTGTCACACTTGCTGGTGTCACCCGGTCCAGTGGAGCTCAGGGGAGTCAAGCCTGAGAACCTCCGCACTATGTCACTTGTTTTCCAGAGACGCTGCCGGCTCTTTCCTTTCTCTCGAAGGTGAAGGAGGCAGTTCTGGGAAAGGCACTTGGCATCTGGTTGGAGACAAGGACCTGGAAGTGTTGCAGAAAATAACTCACACGCAGGAGAGATGGCAGAGCACAGTTCTTTATTACGTGCGGGCTCAGGGGAAGAACCCAAATCCTGAGCCCCGATCTCTAACTTTCCAGGGTTTAAATAGCCTCAGACCCCCTGCCTACGTGGCAAACCGAGGTTACAGAAGCTAAATGCGGAAGTTAGGTCTGACTACCTTATATGGGAGACAAAGGAGCAAAGCACGGGGTCCTAGCACAGAAGCCCAGGGTCCTAACACGGAAGCTACAAAGTACAAAGTAGCCTAACATGGGGGTTGCCTGTCACATTCCCCACTTTGATGTTATAAAGTGTTTCTACCCCTTTAGCATCACTATATACCTGGTTATACAGCTGAGGAGCTGGGGAAGGTTGCAACTGCTAGTACTGGTGTTGGTACCTCTGGAGAGCTAACACTTTGGCAGCTGCCTTATGAGTTACCGTGGTCTCCAGGTGTTGGACCAAGGTCCAGAGGATGCAAGGTCCTATATGCCTGACACCTCTGGGTCTGGTATCTTATGGTCCTGGATATCACTCCAGTCTGGTATACCTTCCCTCTCCAAGGGCAGAGGGATTGCTGTGGCGAAACGCAACCTGTGACATGCTAGTGGAGGAGCTGAAAGCTGACCCTGGGAGATAGTAAGAGACCACTCTACCGCTGAGCATAATTCTATGCTCAGGGGTATTACATTTGCAGGCTGGGGCTGAGACAGGGGCCGCATTTGTCAAGCAAAGCATACAATAAACCCAGATGCAGAGACCAAACAAAGATATTCCATTCTACAGGGGCCACAGTCACTAGTCTAGTTCCCAATACTCCTGCAAAGGTGTCAATCAAAGTCAGGAACCCTGCGGAATAATGGTCCATTCCTTGGTGTCTTCTTTACTGGCTGGTGTCCTCCAGAGCCTCAGCGTGGGTAGTCTAAGTGCAGGCCTAGTCCTCAGGTCCTCAGGATCTGCTGCTGCTTTGGCCCGGCTGTGGTGGATCCAAGGGGTGATTCCTGTAACTTTAAGGGCAGTCGGGATGGTTAGTAACACCGAATGTGGCCCAGTCCACACAGGTTGAAGTGGCTCCTTTTTCCAGTCCTTTATCCATACATAACTTCCCGGTTTAAAGGAGTGCGCTGGCCCCCCTCGGGGTAAGGGTCCCTGGCCCAAACCTGCCCCATTTATCTTTCTTAAAGTTTTCCCTGGCTTCTGGAGATACTTTGTCTGCCCTAACTCACCTTGCAACCAGAGTCTCACCTTTTGTGTGCTGAGAACTGGGGGAGGTTTCCAAAAACTAGTTCATACGGAGTATATCCTGATGGGTTAGGGCGTTTCTAACCCTAAGCAAAGCTAGCAGCAGCAAGTCCATCCAGGCAGTCTGGTTTCCGGGTAAAATTCAGCTAAGGTTTCTTTAAGTGTTCAGTTCATCCACTCTATCTTCCCAGAACTTTGGGGTCGATAGGCGGTGTGCAGTTTACATGTGATGTTCAGAAGTTTGGCTGTTTCTTGAATTACTTGTGAGTCGAAGGCCAGCCCGTTGCTACTTTCAATGGTCAGAGGCAATCCGTACCTCAGGATGACCTCTCTCAGGAGGGCTTGGGTGACTTTCTGGCTTTTCTCCGTCTTGGTGGGGAAAGCCTCAACTCGTCCAGAGAAGGTGCACATGATCCCCAGGGGGTATTTAAACCCTTGGCTAGGCCTGACTTCAGTAAAATGATTCAGCCAGGTGCTTCAGCAGCGTGTGTGTTCCCTCCTAACACCATTCCTGGGATGGGGCCACCAGGAGGAGGTTGCTCACGTACTGCAGAATCATCAGGTCCAGCTCTCCCTTGGCGAGGGGCTTCAGGTTTCTTGCTAGGGCTTCCCCAAATAAGGTTGGGGAGTTCTAAAACCTCTGGGGCAGTCTAGTCCAGGTCAACTGAATCTTGACCGTAGTGTGCAGATTTTCCCATTTAAAAGGCAAAATGGGTTGGCTGGAAGGTGCCACAGGAATGCAGAAAAGGCATCCTTCAGATTAAGGCAGGTGAACCACATTGCTGTTGGGGAAAGCTGACTCAGGGGGTGTACGGGTTTGGGACGACCGGGTGGAGGGTGACAGCTGCTGTGTTGACAGCCCGCAGATCCTGGACGGGCCAGTACTCGCTCCCATCTAGCTGCATCATGGGTCTGGGCAGGTGTGACCCCATGTCATGGAGCCAATTCTCTCCCAGCTCCCACACAGGCGCTGCAACTCGAGGGGCCCGCCCCACACAGTCACATCTTGGGCGGGGAAAGTTTCTTTCCATTCCCCTGGCCCAGAGCCTGGCCACAGCTATTCAGCATACCCAAGCAACCAGGCTAAGGCTATAGGTATGTCAAATGACCATACCATGGATCAGTTGCAAAGCTGTTGTTGCACAAAACAGCCCCCCATGTTCTCGATCCGTGTGTCCCTTTGCCCAACCCACACTCATAGGGGAAGGGGTAAAGACACACTAAAATCTCCTGGACGCCTTGAGTTCTGGACCCCCTTTTAAATGTCTATTCGGGGTTCCCCCCTTGTCTGCACCCTGTAACGATCTCTCATTTCAGATATATATCCACTTTGAATTCTTTTAAGGGACAATGGACGAAGGTCTCATCTTCTTGTAACTACTTATGGCTGGACATGGATGCTGTCCTACCTACCCGGTAGGTGGGTCAGGGGTGCCCTGAAGAGGAATGGGTGCAGCACAGAGGGAGTCCTTCCTGTAAAGAGAAGGACCTTACAGAATCCGGGTCAGTTGGCTGTCACCAGGAAGTCGCAGGCTCGGTGTCCAAAGGCTGGAATTACTGGACCATTGGCATCCTGGTCATATTCTGGAGGTGACAAATTTGGAAAGAGTGGGAAGGCACAATTAAATCATAATCACTAAATGACAAAGGCAAGGACTTACGTAAGGAATGGCCTGTCTGGAGAAAGGTGTACAAGGCATGCTACACCTGTCCAAAACCCTTGTGTCTCACTATACTTCACTCAGGCAGAAGGGAATATATTAAGATTTCCCTCCTTTCAGATATCTGAACTTTCCTGTCCAAGCCATCAAGACAGAAAAGGGAAAATCAGTTCTAAAGTGAAGCCCACAGACCGCCCAAATCCTCTATCAACCCAACTACTCAGTTCAGCCAAACCGTTGAGTTTCAGGGGGCGATGATGAAAATGGGCGCCTTAAGTGGGGCCTATATTGCAACCAATCACTCAGGTAATGAACTCATAGGCTTACATCCTACAAAAACAGAAGAACACACAGGTTAATTCACATAATAGTCCCCAAACCAGTCTCTGTGCCTGTGAGACTGTCTTTTGGGAAGATGTTCAGTTGCAAGGTCTTTCCTGCAGTAACATTTATTAATGGCAATTTGACAGGTCATCCATACCTGTAAATTGTACATCTTTGGTGTTATAAACTCAGTTCTAACTTTCAAATGAAAACAGACTTTCAAGACAGTTAGCTGCGTCATTCTGATGTCCAATACTGAGCATTGTGATTTTCCTTGAACTACAATTTTTTTCCTTAAGATCACCCTCTTTGTTATGAAAGGGACTACTTTGAGTCTTGGTATTAATTTTTTTTATGGTTCATTTGCATAAACACACCAAGAGCAGCCTGGATCACTTATGATCTTTGATTCTGCTTTGCTGGAACTCACACAGGGAACCTTTAGATTGACTTCTCAGTCCGCCCCTCGGGGCACAGAAGCAGAGCCACACATCTGCCATCTGGCTTCACCTGTACCAGTTGCTTCACTCAAATCCTTGAGGTTTTCATTGTGTCTACAGGTTTATATTGGCCATCCTTCAGAAAAGCAACCTCTGTTCCTTCCCTGTAAAGACTGCCATGAACCACACAACTAACTAAAGTACCAGGCTTTTCTCATGGGCTTACGCTCGCGTCACAAGTCAATCCCAGTTCCTCAGGGCTTTCTGGCGATGACCAGAACCCAGACATGCCTCCTTCAGGTGTGATGTTCCAGTCAAAGTCTTGGTTAACAAAACCACTGTTAACAACTGGTCTTATTGATTTATGCAAAGAAACCTTATGTCCTCACTTACTCTTTCAGAAAGCCAAATTCTGAAGCAATCAGGTAGGGAGAAAAATTTCTTTCTGATCTCCACTAGGCTTCTCAAAACTTTCATTTCTACAGACTTTCTGCAACATTCAAAAACCCTCTATTCTTCCTTTCATATACTTTCTGATATCCACCAAGATTGCATCTCCATGCCTTATATTTTCTATTATTAACTAACACTACATAATTCTTTCTAAAAACTTTCATTTTTCCATTTATCTTTACAGTTTTCCACAGACTTTCTTCATTTTTATATCTCATACTTTTGCATTTATTTTCCTAGAGTGTGAAATTTCAACTTTCTCTGGAATCTTCAAATTTTTTTCAGAGCAGATACAGAACAAAATCCAAAACACAGAGTTCCAGAACAATACACAGGCATTCTCTTGCACCAATGTGTCCATCAGTGCCTCACAGAGACATGCTCCTTCAGGCCCGACCTCTTGGCAGAGACATGCCGCTTTGCCCCAAATGACCCTTCCTGGGTCCCAAGTGGCAAAGGCATGCTCCCCAACCGGTTACAGGTGACCTTAAACAGGTCTTCAGATACAGGTTTCTCTGATCAGAAACAAAACCACCGTGAGAAATTCGCTCTTTTTCCTCAAAACCAGAAAACTTTCCTTTACTCCAGGTTTAAAACTTTCACATCATTTATACATAATTTTACTTATCTAGATTTGATCAAGTTCTTTTAGTCTTGGTTCCTTTTCCACATTGGGAAGGACTGTACTTAAACTTAGTACTTGGCAGCTAAAATCCCAAGATTTATACTTTCATGACATGACAAACACTGTTACCCTGTACCGAGGTTCGTTATTTATTCCCAGAAGAGGAGTTTCAAACCTTCCTCCGGAGTGCAGGTCCCACTTTCCCTTCGCGATGTGGACACTCACTCCTCTAGCACCCCTCTCACCTGCGGAGGGACTGAAGTGGTGCAGGCCCCACCCACCTGTTGGCGGGGGCTGGGGGCGGAGCCAACTCGCAGAGGGTGCAAATCCGAGGTAGAGACTCCTCCCACCTGCAAGGGAGGGGGACCCATGGCGAGCCCCACTTCTTGGGGAGGCTGCGCCCTGCGCCGGCCCGACCGAGCCGCCAGCGCTGCCTCTCCGGGGTCTGAGAGCGCCACGCCGCGGGGCCGGGGCTGCCTGGGGTGCCGCCAAGGATGGAAAGACCCGCACTGGCGTGGCGCTGGTCCCGGGGCGAGAAAAGCCCTGCCTGGCCAGCCTCCCTTCACGCCTCCGCGCACCAGCGCCCCCCCCTCCCCCCCGTGCGCGGTGATGCCCGCGGCAGCTGGGGCAATCCATGGGAAGGGCCCGCCTCGCGTCCAGAGTAGAAACCTGACCCAGCCGCTGCTGACCCCGGAGCCCCACCCCCTGGGTTCAGACCTTTCTCATCTTCCTGTGATCTACTATCAGGGAGGGGCTCTGAGGCAACTTTTCCCTTCCCACCGTTTACACAGCTGGCAACACTGTTTCAGCCTAGCAACTATGCAGTAACTCAAAGAGCCACTCACCGGCCATCTCTATCAGAACCAGTCACACAGAGAACGTGACTGGTGCAGTGTGGGCACTGCCGGGGAGCCCGAGCTGGCAGCGCCCCGAGCGCCGGCTCATCCGAGATGGCGGAAACTCTCACGTGACCCATTGTCCCTCACTGGCTCATCCTCCATTTTACCCAAAATCCTCCATTTTACCCAAAATGGCGCTTCGCGGTGACTATCGGTGGACTCCTCCTCCCATGTCTCGCACACAGGCCGTATTCTGAAGAGATTAGCCTGACACCTTGCCCAGTTCCAAGCTGGCGGCGCCCGCACACACGCACCAGGCCACCCAAAATGGCGGCAACCATGTGCGCCAGAGCCACACACACTCTCTCCACTCACACTTCGAATTTGAACAGTCCCCCGGAACTGGGGTCAGGTCCGAGCCAAAAGTATTTAGCTTGGACATTCAGATTGACCAGGTTACGGCTCATCAGGCCCCAGGTTCCGGTTCGGTCTGGACCCCAGGGTACGTACAGATTCTGATTTGGCGTCTCTGACAGGTCGTGGTCCGTCCTTCCCCTTCTGCCTGGGTCTGGGAACGGCTGGGGATGCGGCAGGAGAGACTCCGCTTCGGGGGGGGGGCCCAGAATCATGCGGGGCAGCTGCTCCCTCCCCTAAGTAGAGCTCCCCCACCGAGTCCCGGCCGTCTTCGCCGGAGGCAAAATGCCTGCTTGCGTGAGTCGTTCCCGGTCAGGGAACCAAAATGTTGCAGAAAATAACTCACGCACAGGAGAGATGGCGGAGCAGGATTCTTTATTATGTGCGGGCTCAGGGGAAGAACCCAAATCCTGAGCCCCGATCTCTAACTTTCCAGGGTTTAAATAGCCTCAGACCCCCTGCCTACGTGGCAAACCGAGGTTACAGAAGCTGAATTCGGAAGTTAGGTCTGACTACCTTATACGGGAGACAAAGGAGCAGAGCACGGGGTCCTAGCGCAGAAGCACAGGGTCCTAACTCGGAAGTTACAAAGTACAAAGTAGCCTAACATGGGGGTTGCCTGTCACAGAAGCAGAGTTAAGGAAGGAGTTTCTTACAAGATCCATACTTGCGTGCAGCTTCGGTGTACTTCAAGAAACTAAATTATTTGTGCTAATGGAGGCCGTGATGAGAAGATGATGCAAAATGGACATAAAGGCTAATGGTCTTTATTCCTAGCTTCAGAGTATGTCTCTGTGTCTCCCTTCAACTGTCCTGGCGATTGTCTTCCTAGGCCGGCACCGCCCGCCCCTGAGCGCACGTCGCCCTTTTTGGTGAGCAAGCCCCAGTTCCTCACGGGAAACGCTTCCAAGACAACCGTAGAAGAAAACCTGCAATTTACTATTCACTCTGAAAATGCACAAATTGGGTAATCAACAGCACATTCCCGTAGCTGGGTGTTGATTAAAAGCAAGCAGAAACCGGTGTGGTGCACAAGTAAGCAGAAATGTAATAATTGATCGATAACAGTGAGTGAGGTCACCAGGATTTAGTGAGACGGGCCACTTTGCAAACTGGCCCTTCGTGCAACTCCTCCTGCAGGAAAGAACGTTTCCAAGACGTCTGTGGGAGTTTGTCTACAACTCAGCATTCTCCAAACAGCAATTTCATCTTCAGAGTTTACCTAGCAACTATTATTGAACTGCCATCTGGTATCCTCCAACTGTTATCTTTAGCTGTTATTTAGAATCTTAATCATCCACGTGTTTGCAGGTTTGTTTTTCATCTTTTTAATTGCAGGGACGCTGTCCTTTCCTAGCTGGGACGCTGTGATGCGGCGACCACCAGGAAACGATGTGATCTGCTTCTCTCCGGCCAGAACGACCCAGCAGATTTTAAAACTACGCGTTCATAGACCTCGAGGGGGTCGCCCTCCCTTGCTGAGGTCGGGGATTGGGACCTCCACACGTGAATTTCAAGTGGACACAGTTCAACCTGGAACAGTCTGGAATGCTGCCTGGCATGCTGAGAGCTCAGTCGACGTTAATGCCATCGCTGTCGTCGCACAGACCGGCTCCCCCCCGGACCCCGGCCTCTGCAAACACCTCCTCAGGAGCGGACGGCTGAGCCCCAGGCGGTGCTGGGTGGACGGAGGTGTATGGTCGCTGCTGTGGTTTTCAGCTCCAGCCGCTTGGACGGTGCTGCGGAGGAACCTGGGTGTGTCCAGGCCTTGTGGACCAGTGGGGCGCTGAGCCCCACCGTGCTGTCCCCTGCCTTGACTCAGCGCTCCTTCCTCGCTGGTTCGTCTCTGAACAAGGGTGAGCCTCGCGGGTTCACTGTGAAACGCACAGTTGCTGTGCCGATCTCTGGCCATGCCCTCAGCTGTGGGTCTAGGTTTGCTACAAGCAGGGCCAGCAAGAGGGGGCAGCTTTTGGCCAAATCTGTGAGTGAAAGGTCTGGTTTCTTCGGGGCAGGCCCCTCTGTGGCCTCACACTTTCCTGGGCTTTGTAGCGGTTTCTGAAGAGAAAGGCAAATAATGTTGATCACTTTTTCCCCCCCGAATGGTCTCACAAATCTGGCTCGAGGTTCTCAAACCCGCTCCTCAGTGCCCAGCTCAGTCCTGGGGCGGGAGAACTCGGGAGGCCAGCAGCAGACGCCTGAGAGCCACACGGCCCGCTTTCTCTTGTCTTCCTTTCGGTCCCCCAGGGATGAAGGTCACGCAGAGGAGTGCATCTCCTGGAGGAAATGCAAAGCAGGCACAAATGACAAAGGGCCCACGATTCCTTTTACTCCGAGTCCTCAAATAGGCCAAGCGTGAAGCTGTGCACGCCGGCCCCGTGCTGTTGAAGCCGCTGACTTTATGATCAGGATTTTGTTCAGAAGCAGGTTTGGAATACTGCTGCGGAGCAGGCTTCAAATACGCTTCCGGGAATCTGCCTCTGGAAGGGACGTGGACACGGAGGGCTGCGTGTCCCCACCCCGTTCCCCTCAGGCGGCTCCGAGTGAGCTCTGAGGAGCAGTGACACCGCATTCCTGTTCCTGAATATTTCGCATCCTGCAAAGGTGTTTGACGCACGATCTGAGAGCACCGCCATTTGTACTTCACTGAAATGCATTGTCAAAGTGACATGCTATTCACTCAGCTGTGTATGCAGGGTCGGATGTCAGATGTTGTAGTCCAAGTTCAAGGGATCTCAGCAAAGGCAGGTATGGCTGGAGGCACAGAACTGCTGTAGAAACTGGAAACTTCTGGCTAACAGAGTAAAATGATCAGAGTCGTGCTAGCCTGCAAACCTGATGGTGTTGTACTCTTAAGGAATATCTATCTATCTGTCATAATTTTACTCACTTAATGGCTACAACTAGAATTATTCTTAGAAAGGGAGCTATTTAAGAAAATACCGTGATAAGCTACTCGACAAAATCTAAATCCTGAGGGTGTAAGGAAACAAAAAGAGAGCTAATCTGCTCCATTTTAAAGAAATGATGGGAAAGTCGGTGCGAGTGAGGAGAGGAGGTAGAGGCCGTAGAGCCGCCTCCTGGACCCCGAGGTGTGGGAGCAGGTGAAGGACTTCCCAGGACTGGACTGGAGCGCTGGCTGGAGGCTCGGTCCCTCTCAGCTTTCCTTGGCCTGTGGACCACCCAGGTATGACCCCGGACACACTGCACTTGAGGTTCTTCACCGCTGGACAGAGTCGAACTCTGTGATAAGGAGCCAACCGGCTGTATATGTCATGGCTTATGCAAGGGGACTTCAGGCTCCGGTGATATCGCTCAGCCAAACCTCGTTCGATAGTTAGCAACCTGGGGGCCAAGGCCAGGCGGGGGCTCCCGAGAAGTACCACAAAAGCGGCCGGCTGACCAACCCACCCCTCCAGGCCGCAAGGGGTCCAGGGCAAGACGATAACCATTCACAAAGATGACACAGTTTGGCTTGGGGGAAGGAAACAGGCTGATCCTCAGTTTGAATCCGAGCTTCACTGGCCCACAGAGCCAGCCACTCAGCTGCGGATCGCCAGAGGAACCGGCGTCTGCCTGTGGTCTCCGTGAGATTTCCCGGGGGACCCCCAGGCCCGACTGGGGCTGACGGGGGTGGGAGGAAGGGCTGGTAGCTGGCATGGCAGAGGGTGGCCGAAACAAAACTAAAAAATCCTGCGAGTGATCATTCCTGTGGCTGTGAACTTCTCTGCAGGGTGGTGCCGCCTGGACCACTTGCCATACGTGTGCCACTGTGGCCACTGAAAAGGTACTTCCATTTGTCACGCTGCATCGTCAGCCATGTCCCAGTGCGTGTGTGGCAGAAAGCTGGTGTTGGCTCGTCAGGACGTTCTTGCCCCGACGAAGAGGGCTGTGAGGGCGCGTCGTGAGTCAGAGACCAAACCCGACTTCCAAAGAAGTTCGGAAGCATTGCTGAAGGTAAACGACATGCTGGTCAAGGCCAGGCTCCCCGGGTGCAGCTGTCGGTTCATTTCAGAGGGAACTTGGAAGGGAGCACCCGAGTTGGGGGGCCGCTGTGGGCCCCAGCTGAGACACGCACGCCGTAGACGCCAGAAACATGGGACGCCCTGCTCAGTCCTCTGCCTGCTGACTGTCCTTCTGGAAGATTTCGGGTCCGTTAACAGGAAGGGGCTGTAGAATATTCACAAGGCCTGGGGCCGGGACTGTTTGTGGCTCTGGGGACAGTTTACACTTATGACAGTGACCGTCCCCACGGAAGAGGGGATTTTCCTGAGGCTAGTGAACGTGCTGAGGACATGGCTCCCCCTCGAAGAGCCGATTAAAACACACGTCCTGTTGATCCACGAGACCGAGCGAGAGGCAGGGGCACGCAGGCTCCTCGCTGGCACCACCCACACAGGAGCCACCGGACGTTGTTTCTCATGGAAAAGGCAGTGAGAGGAGCCGACACAGGATTGAGGGTAAAGACCCCGGGGACGTCAGTGTGGTTTGGGGGACGCTTTTGTGCCCCTCCCCACAGCTGTGTGCTTGCCTCGGTTCCTGACCAGAGTGGCCCTGGCGGCGGAGGCGGTCCAAGCCATGGTCCCCTTGGGGACACGCCAGGGTGGCCATGGTGGTTCTCTGTGTGGCTCGTGGGTGGGCCTGCATGGAGCCCCTCCTCACACGCATACCCCATGTCTCCCATGTCTTGTCTCGGAACATCCCTGTTGTCACCCGGCATTGACCAGGTTGGATCTGCCAGGTCCGTGCACACCCCTCCCAAGGGCGCAGGACCCTGATGCCTTGCCCACCTCTGACCAGCGGGAGTCGAAGCCGGAGGGTCCATTCTTCTCCACTCGTCCCTCCGGGTGGGTAGCTGGGATCTGCAGTCACTTCTGAGGGTCTCTCTACAGCTCCCCTGCAAGACGAGGGACAGCGTGTTCCCAAATGGCAGCCAGCGGGTAGCACACTCTTTACACTTCCAGCCTTCCTTCCCTGCGGAGTTAAATCTGGGCCTACGGAATACTCAACGAGATTTACAAATGACTAGCTTTTAAAAATTTCATAGGTATTTGGAACATGTCACTGTTAGCAGTTCTGACTACTTACACACAGATATAATACATTCTGAATGTATGTACATGTATACTTAAGTATATAATCAGAGTGAAGGGTCTTCGGTTTGTCGGTTCAGTTATACCTTCTCCTTTATTGCAAATTGAAATTCGCAAGGGCGGGCAGAGCAGCTGCTCATTTGTAATTATTGATTGACAGTAATCTGTGGGGCAGGACGGCCGGTCCTTCTGTCCTAGCACAACCACATTGAAACCTCTCTTCTGGACAATCCCACGGCTGACCACTGAAACTGGGTCCGTCAGCCACGCCCTCCTTCCCGTGCGCCCCTTTTAAGTGACCCAAGTCCTGTTGCTCATCCGGCATTTTTATGCACAAGAATAATTTGCCGTTGTGTCAATTTTGCACGACTCACAGAATTGTAAAATAGCTCAAAGACAGTGGTCGGGGAACCCAGACAGGGGTGTTGGACAAAACACAGTCATGTTTTTATTTTATTTTTTCCACGTAAAGTGTTCCACAGCTTTCCCTCAAAGTGGAAGGAACCGAGGGTGTGATTTCAGAGTGGAGCGTCTACAGCAACAGTTTCTGAACAGAAGCTTCTTTGTGACTGTCTCCCTTGGTACACGCGCTCTTCATTCCCCGCCAGAGGTCTGATTTTAAAAGCAGTTAAGTGTGGGAACAAACCCTGATTAATACCCCTCTTCTGTTTGTTTGTTTTTTTCAACAGTTCTTTACAGTCACGTTGAGTCTGATCAAATGACTCTGTAGCCTCTGGGGAGTGACTTCAGCCCAATCGCCTTTCCCAGCTTGGCTCCCGCCTCTTCTCTCACTGGGTCCTGTGGACCCTCTTCTCCCCACAGCGGGGGTCTCGGGGACATTCCGTCCCCCCTTGCCTTCTTGGGCAGATATTTAACTCAGCCAGACCAGCCCTGAGGGGCTGGGCAAGGCTCCCCCTTTGCAAGTAACCCGGCTCCGTAGGGCGGGTCCTCCTTCACTGCTGAGCCCCGAGACACTGTGCCCGCCGCAGGTCCAAGTGGTGCTGCCTAGGCCTTGGCTCTTTGGTCCTTATTTTCATTTCTGGAAGGAATCTGGTGTGTGTCCCTCTCTCCTCACCCTGCCCTGCAGGGGCTGGGCGTGTCCCTCCCAGGGTCCGAACTCTAACCCCTCACTGTGCTCAGTGCCCTCTGACCAGACCAGTGTCACCTTCCCGCCTGATGACCGAGCACTGCTGTCCTACACCGCCAAGCCTCCCTCTGTGACCGTGCTGTAGATTTCCTGAGTCCTGTCTGGGTGGCTCTGTGTCCCTTCAACGCGGCGGTTTCCCCTGGATGGAGCATCTCTGTGCGTTCGCCTAGCAACTGCCCCAGCACGGGGTCTAGTGCCGAAGCCAAGGGCTTCCCACCTGCAGACGTGGCTGTGAGGCGTCAGCAGTTCAGGATCTCAGATAGCTTGTACCATCTGTCAGAAGCAGTCAGGAACACAAAGAGGCCTCGTGAGCATGTTTCTGTAGCATTCATTAAACGGATCGTTCACAAGCGCCTACTGCGCACCTGCACTCTCTGGCTTGTTATCCTTAACCCCTAGAACACAGACGGGATGAGTGTGGTGCGGATTTCGGCCAAGTGCCAGAGTCCAGCCACACCTGAATGCCAGCGGTGTGACCCACGGTGACACAGCGTCTCGGGATTGTTTCTTTGAATTTTAGCAAACTCATGCAATTAAAATTATTCACTAGTCTACGTATTGGTAGTCTGGCTATTTCTGTACAGCGTCAGCTCTTTTTATAAAAATCCTTCAATCCTTCTATCTAAGCAATTTTCAACCACTGTGTCACAAGAATATTTTTTTTAAAGTGTAATACTTGACTGTTTAGTCAGGGGCACTGACCTCTTTTCCCTCAGATTGTCAAATACAAAAATGACAACAGCCAACACAGCGATAGCCGGCTGGTGTGCATGAATCAAAATTACATCTATTTTTTTGTCAAGTCGGCAAAAAATACTTATTTCGGCATGCCACAGAATTTCAGTGATCGGTTTCTGTATGCTGGGAGACAGCAGAGGCTGAAGACCGTGGCTCTGTCTCGATGGCAGGACCACACAGTGCGAATAGGAGCCGTTGGAACACAGCAAAAACAGCCTCAGCCACAACACCTCGAGTTGGGTTGTCTGGGAAGAACCAGGGAGGGTGAAAGTCAGTCTTTTCGTGCCTCGGAAGCTGCATGGCTTAGAAGGGGATGCTGACCCTGCATCATGGTGATTTCGGGAGGCAGGAGAAAACGTCCTTGGCCAGAGTTAGCTGCTCCGAGAGGTCTTTAGATGAACGCCCCGCTCTCCCTGACTCAAGGAGGGCACACACTTGCAGTCTTTTTGGTTCTCCCAGACGGCGCTTGCCCAACGAAAGCAGACGCATTTCCAACGTGACCCAGAATTTCTGCTTTAGAGGTCACCGTCAGAGGTGTGTGTGTGTGTGTGTGTGGTGGTTCGTAGTTTTCTTTTGTGAATCCTTTGGTGTCATTATCTCTATGCACTTTGCTTTGGGGGCCTCGTGAGCATATTTGTAAAGGTTTTTGTGTTCTTACACGGGAAGGCTGCTATTCGTCCTTGGTGGGTAGTGTACATTGCACAGGTACCTTCTAGTTTGCTTTTTATTGTGTTCCCAGATTTTTGTTTTGTTCTGTTTGTTTCATGAGAAGGTGAAGTTTGAATGTCCCAGCCAATGCCCCCTGGATGAGATGTGCAGCACTGGTACAGCAGGGGGTCGAGGGGTGGTCCTCACCCTGAAGAGCAGCTGCCTCAGGTGAGCTACCCAGAAAGGAGGCCTCGCCTCTGGTGCACGTCCTCCAGACAAAATGTGTCGGGTCTGCACACAAGGAGGGTGTGTCTCACTCTGACGATGACGACAAGCACTCTCTGGGGGAAACGTGCAGATCAGTCGCACCCGCCCCTTGGGCAGCGTGACCTGCCTACACTCCCGCTTGGTAAACTACAATTTCCTGATTGAGTTGAGGGTCCGTTTTCTCATTTCTTGGCGGACACATTCTTGAATCTGGAGGTCTTTCAGATTAGTGCGACGTTCCCGGTCACGCGTGGGGGCCCAGGAGCTGTTCCAGTGCTGCTTAATTCAGAGTCTCTCTGTCTCCACACGTATGCACACACACGCACGCTACTCTCTGTAGGATTCCTGTCACACACACGTGCACACAAACATGTAAATATGACGGGCATGAAGCATGCTTCCGTGTCTTCACATCGGCAACAAGGGCAGTGCGCGTTAGACTTGCAAATAGAGTTATTTTTATTGAAATACTTAATGAGATTTAATAAAAATAAATGAAAATTTCAGCACTGCATAAGTATTAGATTTAAAATTATGATGCCATTAATTAAAACCTTGTTTTTTTCATTTTAGTAGATAATCTTGGATACTTTACAAAAAAAGTATGATTTAAAAACTTATGAAAACGATTTTAGATTTCTTATCTTCGTTCAATTTATATTTTTGAGGAAAATAATTCAAATTTTATACATTTGGAATGCAATTAAATTATACTTTTCAATCCTTTAAGTCATTAGTGTTGATGGGATACAAATTATGTGGAAAATTAAAAAAATAATACAGTGATTTTTATAGAAGTGAAGGCAAGAAAGTGATCTTTATGGAGTAAACATAACACATTTTATCGGTTACGTACACATGTGTTGTGTGACTTCCCACCAAATGTGGCTGACTCAGCGACAGAACACCCCAACACAATGCCGTAATTATTAAATTTACCCTCTGACATATTGCCAGCTTCCAGTCATGTAAAAACCACCGCTTCAGGGAAACTTTTTGTTTTTGTTGTTTGTTATGATGGTGTATTTGTCAAGTTAGAAGGGTGAGACACAGCCAGTTTAACAATGGGTCAGCTTGACTCATAGCTTGGGGGTGTTCGCACACGCAGCGGGGAGGTCCCCATCCCCCTGTTTCCAGCCTTCTCAGCGTCCAACAGTCCCCAGCCAAACCATCGAGGTGACAGGTCTGTCTTTGGTGTCCAGCTTGTAAGTCCTGATTTCACCTTGAAATCGGTTATATAATTGAAAATACAAGTTTTTCACCAGTATTTTTCTATTATACAAACATGTGTTTGTTTTATTAAAAATCCTTAATCTGTCTGGAATTCCTTTTGGCTTAAAATGAAAAGTAAGGATTTAATTCTGTCTCCCAAGTCTTTAGCCAATTGCATAGACATGAGTTGGGGGTAAAAATCTCCCATCGCCTCACTAGTTTGTCATTTTTCCTTAATGACATGCCCCACTCACTCCCAGCACGGGTGTGCGTCTCTCCTGCCTGGGTGGATTGTTCTGGGCCATCGCCGCACTGTTTTAATTTTTTGTCTCTGCTTCTTGCTTTTTGTTTGTTCGACTTTGTAATGGTTTTCATTCTCACTTGGTTATCTTTATTTTTCAGAGATTTATTTGGTATTCTTAAGAAGTTATTTTCCAGATGAATTTAAATACTTGACAAGTAAAACACAGTTTTCTTCTTTATTAAAGCAAACAAAATATTTATAACATTTTGGGGCTAAAGGAGAAAGTCAAGCCATCTGTTTATTATAGCGTGGTTTAAAAACGCTTTTTCTTTTGAGCTCTGGAGATGATGGAACCATGTTTTGCAAACAGAGGAGTTCTGCTCTGCTCTGCTTCCCAGAAGAACCCGCTGGGCACGGTGGACATGCGTGTCGGGGGGCAAGCCCCGTGCCCGGCCCAGGGACCCTTGTCAGCTGGGAGAAAGGCAAGCGAGAAGCTGGCGAGGACCAGCTCGACGGCCCTCCCAGAGTGAGGGGAGATCCTCCCAGAAACCACCAACCACAGTGGGTGACACTGTGTCTCGGGGTCTGGCCTGCTACAGTGGCGGTGCAGACAAGGCGTGTGGAAACAGGGAGGAGGGAGGGGCGATCTAACCAGAGGGTGAAGATGGGCCCCGATCCTGGGAGGTTCTTAGGGCAGGAGATGAGCCGCGGTGGACTCCAGACTGTGTCTCTGGGCAGAAATGTGGGGAGGAGGTGCTGCCCTGTGGTCTACACAGAGAACCGGGTGGCTGTGAGGACTGGGCCCAGAGTTCACCACGTCTGCAGACCCAGTGAATCTTTCCTGGTTCCCAGTAAGTGCTCAAATGGCACCCAGCACTCCCCTCGAGAATTGCTTTTTGTTCAGTCTTCTCTTTCCGGCCTCGGAAATTAAAACAACATATGTTTGCATACTGATGCATTCCGGGCCTCCTGGAAACACCCCTTCTGAGGCAGGCTGCCTAGAAATGCTCTCGCGGAGACCGACGACAGAGCCTCTCCTGGGCTTCCTTCCACAAAAACCAGGAGGCAAACTCAGCGACACGTGCCGGAGCCTCGCATGGGCGCCCCTTCTTGGTGGACCTGCCATCCCGCAGCACAAAGTGCGTGCAGCTGTCTCTGCACCCAGCGGCAAAGGCATGAGGGTATGCATTTCAGAAAATGCTCCTCTCCAGACAGAACTAGCTGCAGAACTTGCAAGGCCTGGAGCAGAGCATCAAACCCAGCCCGGCATCTGCAGGCTGGACCCCTTGTGGCTGCAAAGATCGCAGGCCCGTAGCATGGAAAGGGGCTCGATGGGGTACAGTGTACAGAAATGCCATCATCTAACAATTGCATGTCTAGTCAGTGCAGGGGAAATGTTTTTGCCTTGAGAGCTGCAAGATAAACAAGTCAAAAATAGAGAATCAGCGTTGGAGGAGATGGGAGACCTGTGAGGGAATTGGAGAGCAGAGGGAAAGGGACAGACGGACCCAACGCCCGGGTGCTGGGGGCGTGCACCACGACCACCACAAACTGCCATGGGAGGAGAAGCCACGTGGACGACAGGGACAAAGTTAGGAAAACCCACCTGGTGCATTAGTGACAGGGCCAGAGGCACAAGATGACATGCGACCCAAAGAACAAAATATACAGAGTTAAGGGAGCAACAGAGTCACAGTTTGAAGTAATAAAAAATTCCCCTTTTCAGATAAAAATCTACCTTAGGAAATATAAGTGATATAATAATGACAAGTCTAAATGTAACAGTAAAATCAAGGAAAAATCGAAAGAAAAACGCATCAATTATTTTTCAGTGCTTGTATCAGTGTGCTGGGCCTGCTATAATGAAGAACCACATGCCGGGGGTCAAGAAACAGGAAGTCACCATGCTCAGGGTGGGGGCTGAAGTCAGAGAAAAGGTGTCAGCAGGGCGGGAAAAGTTTTCTTCTGAGGCTGCGAGGGACAGTCTGTCCCGGCCCCGCCCAGCTTCTGCTGGCCTGCTGTCCATCTGTGGGCTCCCTGGCTTGCAGAAACATCCCCCAGACCTCAGTCGTCATTGTCACACGGTGCCCTCCCTCTGTGTGCTCCCTCCTCATAAAGTTATCTGTCTCGTTGAGTTAGGGCCCACCTGACTCCAGTGTGACTTCATTCTAACCAATTATATCTGCAATGACCCTGCTTCCAAATAAGGCCACATTCTGACCTACCTGGGGCTAGGACTTAACCCCCGACATTTTTCTGGGGTGTGGGGAATTCACCCTGTACGAATGATAAACAAGACGAAGATAATACCAGGATGGTGAAGAGATAATTTAGAAGATAAACACAGAGAGCTTCATTTCATAAACGTAGACTACACTGCAACAGGCAAATATGAGACTTTCAAAGTTAGGATGTTGTGCAGAAATCTTTTACATGGACAAAACAACAAACAAAAATGAAACCTTGCTGGAAAATAAAACGAACAACTAAATCAAACAACGGGCGTATCTAACAGCCTAAAACACCTTCTTCAGGCTGAGACCCCGTGACGTTGCCGCTCAGGGTGGAGAGCCCAGAGCGGGTGGGTTGACCTGGGACAAAATAACGTCGTCCTGTCAGGGTGCACCGTCTGACCCCTGCCACTCTGCAGGGGGAGATTATCGCTGTGCCTGCAGCTTCCTTCTTTCCAGCTTGGCTAGTGTGTGTGCTTTGTATGTGTACTTGTGTGTTTGCATGTGTTCTTATGTGTGCACTTGTATGCGTGTGCATGTGTATGCACAGCCTGGAGCACCAAGAAAAGCAGTCACGCCTTTGAAAGAGGGACACGCGTCTGACGAGCTGGGAAGAGAGAGCTTCCCAGGGGGCTCTGCGGGGGAGCGGCACTTCAGGGAGCAGGGGCCGGGCACAGAGCGGCAGGAGAAGCACAGCGCAGGGGAAAAGGAAGTTTGCTTCACGCCGTTTGTCCATTTTTTCTTCGGCATTTCTGAGACGCTGAATTCCTTTCCATGTTTGGTCCTTGGGCTGTGACTTCATGCAACCGGGGCCACGTGAGCGTTTGTGCGGATGGCAGTTTGCTCTGGGTCATTGACCGGGTGCCGACCGGGTGTCGGGATGGGCCATCAGTAGAAGTTATGGGCAGAGCCTCTCTCAGGGAAGGTGCTTCTAGAAAGCAGGCTAAGCTGCCTGGGCATGTTATGGACAAAAGCTGAGTCCATCCATGTCCTAGCTTTTCCTCTCCTCCCCTGTGTGACTTCCAGAAAGTTCCCCAAACTTCTCATCTTCTTCTGCCTCATTGGTCATATGGGGGAAATTGACAATATTAAAATGGTATTAGACCATCAATCATTAAAATAATTACTAAATAATAGCTCGGCAGCACACTGCAGACGGTCCGACTGAAGCGTCAGGTGTCGTTACCTGGTTAAAATGCAGGTGCGAGGCACACAGTGAGTTCCGAGCCCATCTGCACTGGCGGTGCCAGGCCTAGTTCCCCCTGTGTCCCCCGCTGTGTTCACTGGGGCGCCTTCTCCTGGCCGCCCCTGTCCTGGGTTCCCCGAGAGCTGATTCAGCTGGGAAACACCAAGCATTTAGTCTCGGTTCATTACTATTAATCCCCTGTTCTCAAACTTTCAGACATTAGCGAGGAGGCACCACATGCGGCAGCAGGACAAATGGGGAGCAGGATGTATGAAGTGTGGCCTCTGTGTCGCTAGGGCCTGTGTCGATGGCGGGAGACCCGGAAGTCATGTCAAGGTGGTTTCTGCCTTCCCCACCCCTTCTCCCTGCGGCTGTCTCCAGCTCCAGGCTCTCTTTGGGGCCTTCCAGAAGGAGAAAGCAGAAATACTGCAGGGAGCAGAATGAGTCAGCACAGTGTGGGTAATAATTAACCACGAACAAAAGGAAGAGAATCTATTTGAATGAATAATGGGGAAACTAGATCCATTTTTGTCCTATTAGAATACTTGGAATTCAGGATAACTGAGGTTTATACATATTTATAGCATCTGTTATATGTCTTACTCACCCTTTCCATTTGGGAGATGCGTTATGTAACTACAGACAGGCTCACGGTGATTTATGATGGACATGGAGTCCCACCTCTGCTCCCATTCCCCCAGTCCCGTCCAGGTTGGGGACCCGCTGTCCCCACCTTCCCATCCTTCTCAGCCGTGCCCATCTGCCCACTGGAAGCCGAACTTGCACTTGACCGCACTCGTGCAGGGTGGCCAGGGCAAGCCCTCAGCGGGTCACAATTCAGCCATGGCCAGCCCCCAAAGTTGAGAGAACACTCACAAATAATGCCCCTCGGGGGTGCGCCGAGAGCCTATCTGTTAAGCAGTAAGGATCCTTCTTTCCAACTCATATTTTTTACCCTTAAAAACAAATTTATTTCTGTTATGACAGTGCCAACATTTTTTATAGCTTCTTGTGGCAGCCACTGAAAGAGAATTTATTTTATTTGAGTGTGCTTGTGCTGGTTGGACAATCCATAAAAAGTAAGGCGATTTTTCCCCCAGCAAATTCATTCAACTCTTTGCAATACCCACATGTTTCCCACTCAAGATTTGTGGAGAACCTCGGCGATTTTCATCTTATTATACACTGGAGAGGAGAAGAGTGTGTTCAGAAAATAACTGTATTTAACATACCATTTTCTCAGCAAATAACTTAATAGAGTGTACGCACGTCCGACCCTACGGATCACAGACTGGCAGTTAGGGACCGCCATTCCCTCAGCAGAAGCCTGGCATGTATCACTATATTCCAAGGCCCAGTGCTGGCGGCACCAATTTCTATATGGATTTTCTATCCATACAGAAAGGATATCCTCACCCGAATATACATTTTTATTGATTTTTTTTTTAGAGAAAGAGGAAGGGGAAGAGAGAGAGACATGGATGTGAGAGAGAGTCATCGATCAATTTGTTGCCTCCCACAAGAGGCCCCGGCCAGGGACCAAACCCCAACCTTTTGGTGTACAGGACCATGCTCTAAACAACTGAGACACCTGGCCAGGGCTAATTTTTTTTTTTAAAACAATGTCCCCAGGTAATTAATTTCAGGGGATATGCTGGTGGTGTGCCTCTCTTTCCTTGCGGGATATGGCTCTTACAGAATGACTCTGACATTTATTAAACCACTCTTCCTCCAGCAGGCAGCGACGTCTGTCGCTGAGAGGGGCTGGCAGCTGATGGTGGACGTGGAGGGGGATCTCGGCGTTGACTCCGTTGCTGGTCTGCCCTCCCGGGGCTCACGTTGTGAACTCCAGGGAGAAACCTCCACTCCCCCAGCACCTGCCCCAGCTCCGGCAGGGTTGGCTGCTTAGCAGCCCCAGGACCTCATTGCCGACTGGGCCCAGCTCCTGTCTGGGGCCACCTGTCGTGGCCGGGACACTAGAACCGGAATGTCCCGCACAGGGCCTTGTCTGCTCTTCCGGGCCTCCCTGGCCCACCAGCGATTCTCTCTCTTCTTGTCTCCTGGTGGCCTGCCCGGGAAGACTGCAGATACTCTGGTTCGCAGACTCCCGGGGAACGTCCAGCTAGGCTGCCCCCAGCCGTCACGTCCACGACACGGCCAAGGGCTCGAGGAGTCACAGGCACAGCACACTCTGTGACATCTTTGGCAGACCCTGGCTTCTATCACCAGAGATTGTGGCTCAACTTGGAGCTCTCTAAGGAAAGCTTCTCAGCAAAGGGCGGTAGAAATTTCTTGAGGGAAAGCAGTGCAGTGTGGGAGTGAGAGGCACGGGCTCTGGAGTTAGACGGGCCCAGGTCAAGGCCACGGCTCAGGTCAGTGACCTTCAGCAGGCCGGGCCACCAGGCCAAACCTGTTTTTCTCGTTAGAAACAAAGATAACAAGCGCAGACCCCTCGCACCCTGGCCACCGCGAGGACGGCAGGACATCGCACTGAGGGCCTCGGCCGGGCACCCAGGAGACACTCGCCAAGAGTGGACTCACAGGAAATCAAGGCATGTTCTTTTTTTTTTCTTCTAGATTTCACTTATTTATTTTTAGAGAGAGGGTAAGGGAGGGAAAGAGAAAAGGAGAGAAACTCTGATGTGAGAAACATGGATCAGTTGCCTCTTGCAGACCCCAACCAGGGACCTGGCTTGCAAGCCAGGCATGTGCCCTGACTGGGAGTAGAACCAGCAACCTTTCAGTCCACCAGCAGGTGCTCAGCCCACTGAGCCACACTCACCAGGGCTCAAAGCATGCTCTTTATCCCCCTGTGACGCCTGAGTCATCGGAACTTTCCTTCCCATCCACCCCTGCCCAGGGGAGGAGGCCGGCAAGGAGGTCAACAGTCCCCAAGTACGTCCTGCAGGAGCTCTGAGGTTAGGATGTCACCAGCTCTTAATCAGGTGGGACCTGCTGACAGCTCATCCCTACAGGGCTCTCGAGGGCACAGAGCTGCCTCCTGGCTAATTTGTCCACTGTCAGCGATGAGCTGGTACTGCCACAGGCCGAATTATGTTCCCACAAATTCCACCCACAGTACCTCAGACTGCGATGGTGCTTAGGGGTGGGGTCTTTGTAAGATTTACCTACATGCAGTATGGAAACAGCGGTTAATGAAATAGTTTTCCAATGAGCATGTGTACAAATATAACATAGATGTTTAAAATATGCATGCTTCTGTGTGTCCATATAAATATAGAAATAGGGTGTACAGACACACACCAACAGAAAGGTGTATCACACACACACAAACAAATATGCACAGCTATGGCTTTTACAAACAGAGACTGTGTTGGCCCCACGTCGGGACAGGAAGGATTTGAAATGCTATCTTTGCATTAAGGCAGATTTCCACGCGTGCATGGTCTGCTTCTGAGTCCTCTGTTCTGTTCTGTGAATCTGTGTCCTTTCTTATGCCGGTGTCACACTATTTTAATTACAGCCCTGTAATATGTTTCAGTACGTGGTATGAAAATGTCCTTCTCATTCATTTTGTTCTTAAAATCTCATTGCCATTCTTGAATAATTTCCTTTTCGTGTGAAGTTGAGAACCGAGTTCCAATAGGTTTCTGCTGAAATTGTTGGAATTACACTGAATTTAGAGATGGATCAGGGCGAAAGTCGGTGGCAGTCTGATAACTAAGACTCCCAGCCTGGAACGTTCCATCTGTCTGTTCGGGTATTTAGGCTTTTCAGCCGGGTGCCGCAGATTCTTTGCAGGGGTACGGCACTTTTCTTGGAAGGCTTGATTTAATGCATTTGCTGGCTTTTGTTATTTTAAATGGGATACTTAAGAAAAAAAACATTTTTATAGTGCAAAATTTCAAAAGTACATACAATTTGAGAGAGTCAGGGCCCCTGGCCCACCCAAACCCAAATTTCAACAGCTACTAACGCACAGCCGGAGTCCTCCTCTCTGCCCCACCTAATCGCCCCTCCCTGCCCAAGTATTTTGAAGTAAATCCTGGATTTCATACCATTTTCCCCTTTGCCCTTTTCATATTGATTTTGGGGCTGACAATGTATTTACTTTTCTTATTAGTTTTAATAACATGTAGTGAATTCATGTTGTCTTTTTAGGTGGAAACTCTTTTTATTTCACCACTCCAGTCATGAGACAGAACACGAGGTGGGTCGTTCATTCTTGGTTGATCAAACAGAAATTCGTTCCTGACGTCATGATTACATTTCGAGCTGGCTGTGTGCCCCAGGGAGATCACTCCACCCCCAGTGTCATGTGACCCAGCCCCGGGCAGCCTTGACCACACACTCCGGTTCAGCAGGGCTGTGCCAGCCTCCCATGCTGTTTAACATTCCACAGACCTTGCCATCGGGACAAACATCCTGTACTTTAGCCCAGCCGACCCCGGCCCCCAGCACCCCCAGGTCTCAGCGCTCAGAGGGGCGTGTGCCTTGGGTTCATTCTCAAAGATCAGCAGCAGTGAAAGCAGAGCACGGCCTGACCAGCCACCGAGGAGGAGTTTCTACTGCTCAGACCTGAGCCCACTGCTCGGCCTTAACTAGGAATGGCACAGGTCGGACTCGAAACCGTAAAAACCATGAAAGAAAATGTAGGCAGCAAAATCTCAGCCATTTCTTGGAGCAATAATTTTTCTGATATATTGTCTCAGGCAAGGAACACAAAAGAAAAAATAAACAAAAGGGGACACATTCAATTAAAAGTTTTTGCAGAGCAAAGGAAACCATCCACAGAATGGAAAGCCGGCTCACTGGATGGGAGAATATTCTCATTGATGACACCTCTGATCGGGCGTTAACATCCAAAAGTTAGAGAGAGCTTGTGAAACTCAACACCAATAAAACAAGTAATTCAACTGAAAAATGGGCAAAGGGCCTGAACAGGCACTTCTCCAAGGAGGACACACGGTGGCCGGCACACACACGAGAGGATGCTCCCCATCACCAATCATCAGGGAGATGCAAATTCAAACCACGACGAGAAACCACCGCACACCCGTCGGAATGGCCGTCATCCATAAACCAGTAAAAACAAGTGCTGGCGAGGATGTGGAGGAAAGGGAACCCTCAGGCACTGCTGGTGGGAGTGCAGACTGGCGCAGCCGCTGTGGAAAGCTGTATGGAGTTTCCTCAAGAAATCAAAAACGGAACTGCTGTAAGACCCAGTGATTCCACTTCTGGAAACATAAACGAAGAAACCCTAAACACTAATTTGAAAGAACATAAGCACCCCCATGTTCATTGTGGTGCTATTTACAATCAAGACTCGGAGGCAGCCTGAAGGCCCAGCAGTGAACGAGTGGCTGGAAAAGCTGTAGTACGTCCACGCAGCGGGCTGCTACTCAGCCATGAAACAGAAGGGAACCCCACCCTTTGCAACAGTGTGGGTAGGCCTGGCGAACACCTTGCCAAGTGGAGTAAGCCAGTCGGAGGAAGATGAGTGCCATAGGATTTCACTCACATGCGGAGTCTAAGGAACAAATGGAACTAACACGCAACAGAGACAGACTTGTGGACACAGAGAGCAGACTGGCCACTGTCGGCGGGACAGGGGTTGGGGGGCTGCGTGAAAAGGGCGAAGGGATTAAGCAAAAAAAAAAAACACCAAAAACCCACCAAAAGCAAAACCCCAGACTCCTAGACACAGACAACAGTACGGCGACGACCAGAGGGAAAGGGGGTGGGGCAGGTAGAAGAGGGCACGTTTGTGGGGGAAGTGGTGAGCGAGGGGACTTGACTCGGGGTGGTGAGCACACAATACAGTGTACAGCTGATGTGTGATAGAACTGGAAGCTTGAACCCTGTATCATGTTATTAACCAATGTCACCCTAATACACTGAATTAAAAAATAAATTAAAAAGTGAAACACGAAAAGAAACAGGAATGGGATACGCACACGCGGCATGCAGACTGCCAGGCCCCCGGGACTTTCAGAGAGAGACGCTCCATTTCCTCTTCCTGCAAATAAACAGAGAGATGGAGCCTCCACGGGGTCGGGGGGGGGGGAGCCTCGGACAAGAGCGCAGAGCAGTGAGCTTGCGGCGGCCCTGACCGGCAGGCGCCCTCCCTCCCACAAGAGCTGCACCCCTCACCCCAGAGACCTGGAGTCAGCCCAGCCTGGAGGTGCCCCCGAAAGAGGAAACTGCTCTTTGAGGTCTGTTTCAAACGCAAGACTGTGCCCTTCTCAACACCGTTTTCTGTAAAACAGCTCTGACGGACGTCACCCATGCATTAGCAGATTCCCCCTGGAAATTCTCTGACATTTTGGGTTATAGCCTTCTGCATGTGCCGGGTGAGGGGGCACGTGCGTCCTTTCTTCCACCACGTGAAGTCGCCGTCGAACGCTGCAGGCTCGCCTCATCGGCGCCCGCCCAGGTTTTCCGGTTTCATCCAGCGCGCAGCCTGCACGGTTCCCACCTGAAGAAGCTGGTGCTCACGCCGGCTCTGCTCATCCTTGGAGGTCCCTGGTCCTTCCAGTTCTCACATCCGAAATGGAGCCAGCGTGGCCGTGTGCCCGCGCTGTGGAGAGGCACTGTCCTCTCCAGAGCAGCGGCGGTGTGATGGAAAGAGTGCGACTCTGGGTTCACTACCGCTGCAGGTCCTGGTGGAGTCCGTTCTACTCCAGAGCCCTCAGTGGCAGCGTCTGTGAAATGGGATGGCAGTTACCTCTGTTTTGGGTGGAGCTGGACAGGATGGGGAATGGGGACGTATTCTGCAAGGCGTCTTGTTTATGCTGACGTCATGGGGGCCGTGTCCCCGCTCACTCGCACCCAGAGGCCCTGCGGGTGGTCAAAGTGGTGAAGGACTTGGGCACCAGAGTGTAAAGAGCCCTTCTCCCGAGTCCCCAGAGCCTCCCCTGTGCTCTGCCTGCTCTCACCTCCCCTGTCCCCTCCCTTACCCAATTCTACTATCCAGCAAGGACAGGGGCAAGCCTGGCCCCAGTCATGAGACCCCCGGGTTTCTTTCTGCCTTTGGCTTCAAGCAACATCCATTTATTTTCAGCCTTAACTAGACCGTAGCCCCAATGTTGAAAATTAGAAAATGCAGAAATTACAATTGGCTGCTTAGGCACATTGTCTCTCCCCTCTCCGAGAGGACGAATTACTGCTTCTACCTTTGGGGGGAGGTGAAGGGAATGTAAGAGCACTGGTCTTGTTCACTCCAACAGAATATTTTCATGGTAGAGGAAAGCCAAATTACGTGTTCTGGAATTCCCCGAGGCTGCAATTCAAGAAGCTATAATTAAGCCCTGGTATCATCAAAGAATCAAAAATATTTTCCTTCCAGCCTTCCTAGGGTTTCAAAACTACTCAGGGTTTTGACTTTTGACAGTAGTGTAGAGAACTCATCAAAACTCTAAGAACAGCTGTAAAATAGTGAACGGAAGTCAGTGAATAGTCTTCCTTTGCTGGTATGTCATTAGTTTCCCAGGGTCGCTGCGACAAACCGCCAACACCTTGGGGGCTCATAAATGGCAGAAATTCGTGACTTCCCCATCCGGGAGGTCAGAAGACCACAGTCAGGGTGCTGGCGGGGGTCTGGGGAGATCCTTCCTGCCTCGTCCCCTCCTGGTGGCTCCAGGTGTCTCTGGCAGGTGGGTGGCTGCATCACTGCAGTCTCTGCCTGTTTGTCACATGACCATTTTCTTTGGGTCTCCCTGTTCCAAATCTCCCTCCACCTTTTTCGTCTCTTAAAAGGTCATCTGTCCTTGGACCTGGGGCCACCCTAAATCCTGGATAATCTCATCTTGAGATGCTTAGCTTGATTATGTCTCAAAGACCCCTTCTTTCCAATTAGGTCACATTTGCAGGTGCTGTGGGGTGTGTAGGACTTGGACATGTCTTGGGGGCCACAATTTAATCGACTGTAGATCTATATTTAAATCCCCAGGGAAAATACCAACGGCACCGACAACAGTGGTTATGTACTTGGAGAAAGAGGTGGGATTTGGAGAGAAGGCCTCTATGACACCCAAGTGTAGAATTCTGTGGACT
>PVIA01012730.1:0-36050 GCA_004024845.1 Tonatia bakeri
CCATATGGCCACTAAATTCTACAATTAACATTCTACTACACTGTACTTGTTTTTAATCACATGTATATTTATTTGTGCTTCTTATTTAAAAATACATTTCAAAATAAGTTGCAGACTTTATTATATATGATTTCATATATATCATACATATCAATAACTAGAAATCAATGTTTATTTACGACATTTTTCTTCTTTTCTGGTAATATTTACATACAAAGAAACACGTGCATTTCAAGTGATCATCTGATGAGCTGAGCAAACCAGCCTCCTGTTAATAAACAGGACATGACCGTCTAGAGTGTGTCTTCATGTTTCTCCCCAGCCAGCCCTCAACCCTGTCTGTGCCCACCAAAAGTTAGTCCTGCTTGATCAGAACGATACATAGATGGGACCCTAGAGTGTGTACTTTTTTGTGTGAGATTCACTCAGCATGACCATTGTTGAGCTTCATCCATGCTAATGTACATATATATGTGTATGTGTACATCAGTAATTTGTCCTTTTTTATTGCCAAGTCCAAGTCTACCGTAGAAATAGAGCAGAGCCTACCCATCCTCCCATTGCTGGACTTGTCAAACTGTTTTCCTTTGTTAAGTTATTCTGAATAAAGCTGCAGTGAATGATTTTGTGCAATTTTTTTTTGAGCATACATTTGTTTGGAATCACTGAGTCATAGCTGAGGTGTTGTCTACTTTGTCTTAAGTAGGAGACACGTTTCTAAAATTGAGGCAGCTGACTGCTTTTACCCATAGTGCATAGAAGTTCCAAATGCCACACATTCTGACAAACATTTAAGATTATCTGTTTCTCTTTATTTTAGTGGATATAGGATGATATCTCATTGTGATTTAAATTTCAGTTTTCTTGATTTCCAATGATATTGTGTTTTCATTTTTGTTTTTCAATATATTGTAGTTACCAATCCTAGGGTAGGTATATATGAGTTGTAACTATGGACCACTTCTAGGTGATAAGGTCCAGAATGAATTTTATTATCTATTTTATGCTTTCTGTATTTTACAATGGGTACTTATTATCATAATTAACCCAGATAAACATTCCTTAAAAGTCTGAGTGCTTTAAGGAGTAACAAAGTGCTGCGAGAACACGCATCCTCTCGTCCTCGGAGAATCTCCGAAAACCAGAACAAGTCCTTACTTACTGATGAAGGAATTGGGGTGCGTTCCAGATAGAAAATTCCAGCACATAAGGTCTTGCTTCTTCTGGCTCTTCTGCTCCTCACACTGAATCTTTGTGTCATTTCCAAATAACCAACCATTCAACCAACAGTCTTTCAAACTCTCTCATATTATTTTCAACAGAAGAGTGGAAGCTAATGATACTCTGTACCTACAAATTTGTTTCATCTTAATGTAATAATTTTACTCTGCTTAGGACCTTGTTGTAGCATAGTCTGAATGTGTATGTTTTTCAAAATTTTATTTATTTTTAGAGAGAGAGGAGGGAGGGAGAAAGAGAGGAAGAAAAACATCAATCATTGTGAGTGAGAAATATTGATCGATTGCCTCTCGTATGCACCCCTACCGGGGACCAAACTGACAACCTAGGTATGTTCCCTGACTGGGAATTGAACCTGCAATCTTTTGCTGTGTGGGATGATGCCCAACCAAGTGAGCCACATGGGTCAGGGCTGAATGTATACATTTTTAATGACTGTTGTGCATACGCCATTATGTGAGATCATTGGAGGCTCATAGATGAAGTCAGAATATGTAGAACCAGCCTCAATTGCAGCTGCTTCCAGAAATGACTATGGTGAGACACTCCAACAGCCCCTGGAGGTCCATCCACTCTGCCATGCCTGCTTTAAGAGCATTAGGCCACTGGTTGATCCTTCTGCTGACAAGAGTAATGTAATATATGCCATTGGAGAGTTTAAGAATCATTTAATTAAGTATGAATGGTTTCATCAGTGAGCATTCACTTATAATGCCCTATAATTGAAGTACACGTTTCTTTTTTATCACCCCCGATTTGTTTTGAATCCATTGACAGAGTGCCTTGGTCAGTGACTCATATTTTGCTGTTAGTGACCTGCATATATAAGGGGGAGAACAGAAAATACATAAATATATCAGACTTTCTTGGAACTGGGCTGTTTTCTTCCAGATGGATGTTTTTGTGTTCTAAAAATCCAATTCGTATGCCTGTTTTATAAGCGTAAACATGTTCATTATAGCTATAAAAGTGAGTGAACATCCTGGGAAAAGTGCCCAGGGGTAGCAGTGTATATGGGAAATGGAAACAAAATCCAGTTTGCCTAACCTCTTGTCACCCCACAGAAGGTACTAAGCCACTGGAAGACTAGACTATCAGGGCAAACCTGATCTCATTTTTCTAATTCAGAAGAAGAAAACCAATTTGATCTTAGCTTTAGATTGGATGAAAATGAGAACATCGCAAACAACATCTAGTGTATAAAACTAGTAAGGTCTCATTCATAAATTGATATACAGCTCCACTAAAAACATTACTTCTTTTTATTCTCTAATGCAGAATGGAGTACACTGGGCAACATGTCCTTGAGTGACTGTTTGTCAAATTATTCTCATGCAAATCTTCATGCATTAAACCCAGCACAAAACCCCGGTGGTTTCCACAGTCAGGCTGCACTCCCCATGTGGCGAATGTGGAGATCCTGCCTTTCTTGGAATGTTCACATGCTCACTTGGTGCTGAGATCTTGGCAAAAATCAAAAGGAGTGACCTCCAACACTGACATTCTTTTATGTTTTCATCTTATTTTCACGCTGGGTGGACTTGTTCATTCCTCTTTCATCCCCAGCTAGAGCAAAGCTTCCTGATTTTGTGGAGTTTCTCTCCCACTTGATCATAGTTTTGACCAATAGCCGAGACTGTGGAAAGTCTTCCACAGGCTCCTCACAATCTGTGAACATATGAGAACACGTTATACTAAAAATATGCCAGAGAAATGTTTGTGGGACCATAAACAAGGAACATGACTTGAGTGCAACATGTGCCATGTGCTGTGAGCTTCTGAAATGTATGTTTCTGTGTGTACCAGAGTAATGATGGTCTGTCAATGGGAGATGGCAGGATCAACTGTTTGCTTCATCATTGCAAGTGTTAATGTGTGTTTAACAGTGCAGAGATAGTGTGTTTGGCCTAAAACCCCAACTGTGAGTTAAATGAGTAGAAATCTAAAAGTGTTTGTCATGAGGTGATTGGTTTGATAAACAGCAATCTGTATAATTTCCATGATAACTTTTGAATTGCGCATTGACATTAGAAGGAACATCTCAGTAGATCTTGAACTTGACAATATTCCCAAATGTTACATTTATTTAGTGAAGAGATTTTATGCAGATTGATTGCCAGCTTATTTAGAAAAGATTTGTGATGAGGTTTTAAATACCTTATTTTATTACTGGACACTGGGAACTAATTTTTTTTTTAACTTAGAACTTGTAACTTGCATGACTTCTGGTCAAGATGGAGGTGTGGGTAAACACGCGTTGCCTCCTTGCACAACCACAGAAAGAATTACAACTAGACCTCAACACACAGAAAACCGAGAACCATCAGGAAATCGAGCTGTATAGAAGTCCAAAAACCAAAGGTTTAAAGAAGCCACATTCATCCAGATGGGTAGGAAGGGCAGAGAGGCACTGAGATGTGGCATGGTGCGGAGAGGGGGCAGCAGTGGAACGGGCGGTCCCACATTCACATGTGGTGGGTAAAACTGGAGAGGGATAACCTGAGGGTATCAGGTGGAAGGGAGCAAAGGAGAAAACTTGGGACAATTGTAATAGTATAATCAATAAAAAGTACTAAAAAAGAACTTGTAACTTGCTTTAATTCATCTGATATTCAATATCAGTTTTTATTCAATCTGCTAAGATGAACATGACCTCATGCCACACCTCTTCTTTCCACCTCTGTCTCCTGGAGGAGGACAAGGCTGGGAAGTTTGCTGTTACCTTAGATTGTTCACACGACTGTGTGTTGGTCTGAATTGCACATTACGGACCTGGATTCAAGTTCTGGATCTGCATTTGGTTTAGTCATTTTCAGCTCTCACACTAGTCATAAAGGTTCTGAACCCAGAGGCTGTCTGGTCCTGCAGGTGCAGGGGAGCAGTGGGATGTGGGAGAGGGCTGTGGCTGGTGTTCACACATGGCCTTCTCTCCTGGGACTGTGTGACTTTGAACCACTGATTTGAACTCTTTTTTCCTCTCCTGTATGATTTGGAAAATAATTTGTATTTCATTGGGTTATTATGAATGGAAGTGCCTGATATATAAACTTTTTTCCTTGAATCTGTATGATCAGTTGGCTTACAATTAACACACCCATTGCTGACCTCTAATACACTGTTTTAGCATCTAAAGAAAAAATATTTTCTTCTCCTGTTTTAGGAGATCTAAGGCAATGTGTGATTTTGTGGTTGCAGAACATGGTGGCCAAGAGTGTGGCAGGCACCTGATTGAATCGGGACCCTCATTGGATGATGAGAACAAGGCACTTGAACTGAGCCTGCCATTGGAATGAGAGCAGTATTTTCCTCATGGCTGTGGGTTGTTGGGAGGATCAAACACCTGGTAGAATGGTTCTGGACACATAGTAAGAGCTCCATAATGATAACTGGTATCTACATGTATGGATGCAGATTTGAAATACTGCTTCCACAGAACTGGCCACTCTGTTTATTTCAGTCTCTCTCAAATGCTACCCAGGTAGAAAGGAAACCTTGCTTTAGCTCCTTAAATCTGTTGCTTCTCTACCAGCTACTCATGTATCCATTGCATCACATTTCATTATGAATATCTGTCTTCAGGCCTATTATGTCCACTGAACAGTCAGCCACTCAATGACAAGGACCTATGTATTCTTTTAGGTCTCATAGCATGGGGCCCAAACTTCATTGGCAAATTAGCATAAAATAAATGCTGATTTAATATACTTATTATGAATAGAAGCAAGGTATTTATTCTTTGAATATTTCCCCATAAAAATGTGTTCTTAAACTGTGATATGCCTGAGCTGGCAGATGTTTAAGAAATTAATTATGTTTGTGGCTTTTTCCAGAAAAGGGTCCAAAGTTTTAGCAACTTCCCAGGGCAACCTGTTGCCCTAAATAGTTTGAGAACTGTTAGTATAGAATTTCCTTTCATTTTGTCTATGAACCATTAATATAGAAGTTTCTTATATTTCCAAAACTTATTACATTTTTAACCTGATAATTGCGCCAGATTACTTGTACCTTAGACTTTTACCTTCTTTTTTCCTTGCTTCTTCAGTTTGTGTGGTACTGTCTGTGGCTGCCTAAAGAATTATAAGCTCCTTCTGCGAACATTGCAGATGCAGTATCTTCCCATGAGAGTAAAATATGGGCAATCAGGTTCCTGTAACCCATTATTCACCTGACTTAGGAGGCAGATGTTATCTGAGGTCTCCCCTCTTCTCCACCTTACCTCATAAGAAAGGAGTGGCTTAGTCAAAAGGCAGGTCCATTTTGCTCAGTGAAATAAGTCAGGCAGAGAGAGACAAATACTATATGATTTCACTTACATGTGGAATCTATTGAATAAACTGAACTAACAACACAGAGACAGACTCATAGAGAGCAGGATGACAGCTAAGGTAGGGGAGGGGAGGGGATGGAGGGCTTGAGCAAAAAGGAAAAAGGATGGGCATGGTCAACGGTGTGGTGATTGCAGGGGAGGGGGGTGTAAGGGGGCTAAATGGTAATGGAAAAATACAATAAAAAATTTAACTTTGGAAAAAAAAAGGAGTGGCAAGTGAAGCAAGTAGGAAAACGAAAGTTTAAGTGGTTTCTAGCATGCATGGTATTTTACCCTATTATTTTTCTATTTCAATTCACTTGGTGTTTAATCAGCTCTTTAAACCTGTAGAAAAATGAAAAAAAGGATCTTTTTTTCAATTATCAATATATGATTTTTATTAATTATGTTGTATTCATGAGAGGGAAGACTAGGTTGCTATAATAAAGAGACCCAAAGACAATGATTCAGGAAAAGAGAAATTTACTTTGTGTCTCCTAATGGCACATAGGAGGAAGGATTTCCTGTTTATGGATGTCATGCCCTGTACAGTAGGGCAGCTCTGACATCTTCAATTTGTAGCTTCCAAGGGTGTCTGTCTTCTCATTCTCATTTTCAGCTAGCAGAAAGAAAAGTGAGAAGCAATTCCAGAAGACATAGTATACCTGAGCCAGCTGTCCATCCAGATACACCCCATTACTCTCAAAGAGGCAGAACAGATTTAGTTGACAAATGACAATCTCTGTTGGATGTGTAGAATTAGGATGTACACACATGCATCAAAATTGGGCAAAACCAACTGTTTTGGGGACCTGATGAGTAGATTCTTTGTCTTCCTTTCTTCTGTAGGCATTCAGTAATCATAAGTAGTGTAAACTCAAAATAGTCTTATTACCCAAGAAGAATGTGAGAGCCAGTTAAGGAAAATTAACAGGACATAGGTTTGGGTTTTGGCAGCATAGACAAAAGAAGATGATCTTTACCCAGAGATAAGTCAGCCCATTCAAACAAGATAAATGATCATAGGAGGTCCAGGCACAGGGTAACAGAGAGGATAAGCAAGGGGTCTGACAGCAAGTGGTAGGTAAGGAGTGGAACGCCGAGGTGCCCATCTCTGAGACACCTGCAAAATCTGGAAAGATCAGGCAGGACACTGGAGCTGAGAGTCTGAACAACAGGCTGAAACTTTGTCCTAGAGAATAAGCCACAGCTGCTAGAATCCCAAAATATGACCACAAACAATCAAGCAAGAGTCCATTCACTGCAATCAGGATAAAAAGAGAGACCTAGATCAGCTATAAAGAAGGTTAATACAGTGTGGCCCAGCTAAACACAGAGGCTGTTGTTAGTTATTATTTGCAGGGGCTTAATAAGGCCTCTCAGAGTAAAGTTAAACGTACAGGTGTCATAAAATTAACCCAGCTGCACTGGAGGAGTTGCAAATGGCTGAGGAGATGGACCATTTTACTTCTTGAATAAAACTATGATTTCTAGGTGATTTTGAAAAGTGAATGGTTGCTTTTAAAGGTAGGAGTATAAATGAGGAAAAGAATCAAAAAAGATTTTTAAGCAACACAGGGTGCTAGAAAAACTGGACATTCACATGCATAAAAAGTGAATCTAGAAACTGTCTTTATACCTTTAACAAAACTTAGCTCAAAAATGGGTCACAGACCCAGATTTGAAATATAAAACTGGAAAACTCCTAGATGATAACACAGGAGAAAATATTGATGACCTTGGGTATGGAGGTGACATTTTAGACACAACACCAAAGGCATGAGCCATAAAAGAAAGAATTGTTAAACTGGACTTCATTAAAACTAAAATCTCTGCTCTGTGAAAAACAATCTCAGGAGAATGAAAAGACAAGCCACAAATTCAGGAAAAATATTTGCAGAAGGCATGTTTGGTAAAGGACTATTATTGAATGTATACAGAAAATTCTTAAAACTAAATTTAAAAGTTAAAAAATCTGATTAAAATATGGTCCTAAGATCTTAACAGAAACCTCACCAAATGAGATATATGGATGGAAAGTAAGCATATGGAAAGATGTTCCACATCATATGTCATCCAGGAAATACAAATTTAAAACACTGGTGGGACACCACCACACACCCAGTGGAATGCCCCAAATCTAACGCACTGACCACTTGAGGTGCTGGTAGAGGTGTGGAGAGTGGGAACTCTCATTAATTGCTCTGGAGAATGCAAAACGGTGAGGCTACTTTGGAACTCAGTTGGTAAAAGTAAGTTTACAAATATGAAAGTACTTTTACCATACGATCCAGCAATTGTGCTCCTTGGTATTGACCCAGATGAACTGAAATCTTATGTCTACACAAAAATCTGCCATTGAGATTTGGGAAATTTGTCTTCCCAGCAATCATAACTAGTACACACGTGGATGGTGCATATTAAGTGGTTCTCAAGCAGGACCCAGTAAGGAGCTTATCAAAAAGTTGCTGAGGCAAAGGTGGCTCGTGGCCCCCAAATCCGTGACTGTGTCCTCTGGGCATGACTGTTGCTGGAAGCAGTTACCACTCCAGACGTGACAACTGTGGCCCCACTTCCACCCCTTCACTCACATGCGGGGCCACGTGACTAGCGCTCACCATGGGAACACGTGTGCCAGCGGCGGCCACAGATGTGCGGGCTCCACCCTTTCTGCTAGGCTGGATCCCTGGATGAGCGTGAAGAACAGGGCTGACTTGCTCATAGAGAACAGAAACATTTGTTCTCAATTATTATGAGAGAACATCTGTTCTGGACATGAAATAAACTTTTAATGAGTTAAGCCACTAACATGTTAGGGTTTGCAGTCTTGTGTTTTAGCAGCTAACATTGCTCTAAATAATACAGGGTTACAGGAGCCTAGCTTGAAAAACTGAAATGAGACATACCCCACGTGGACATTGGCCCACATAGAGCAATGTCTAAAGGCCAAAATCAAAGGTATTCATATGTCAGAGCAATACCATGGTTCTCCCAGGTAGATGTGGCCTCAAGGGCAAGGCAAAGAGAGAGGACAATGACACGTGGATTAGAGCTGAGGAATTTCACTAAGTCCAGTGTGGCCACATCATCAGGATGGAGAGGGGAAAGGAAGAGCGAAGTTCTTGTTTTCACCTCTATTTTCTTGTGAAGTATAGGAGAATGTGGGTGGACAGTTTGGGTAAACATTGCTCTATTTTAGCAAGATTCGCCATATCTTAAGACGGTTTCTGGAAAATCTTAAAATGGAGGCTTTTAACTTGGGGTTCAATCATAGCTTCAGAGGTATTTAATTGTTTAACCTTTTCCACAAATTTCAATGTTTACACATGCACATGCTTTTCTGGAGTTGGTGGCCCCTTAAAAGTTTAAGAATTATTTCTCTAAAATGACTTTGGTCATATTACTGGGGCATTTTGATTTAATTTTGTTCTTGCCAATTTGCCTCCTTAAAAGTCTTCCGTAACAGTTATTACCAAAGGGGAGTTTTATAAAAGCCAGATGGAGAATGTGGTTTTAAAAGAGTGAACAATGTGTCTGAACAGGGCTCGTTCTGTCTGTCTCTATGTTGCTTTCTTAGATTATAAACTTGATTAAAACAGAACCCATGTCTTTCTTGGGAACCTTCTTTTATCAGAATACTCAAAATCAGGTCCCAGGGAGGAGGGAGCATAAAAATGTGATTGGTTCCTGCTGATGAAATGTCTAATCAAGTTCACCCAGGAGTCAATAAAGATACTAAAAATAAGAATTGCATTTGCCCTTCTACTACATAGTTAATACATTTTGACAGATGTAATTATTTTAGATATAGGAAGACACAATGACACATGAGAGGAGAGAACTAATAAGATGTTGTTTATTGACTTAAGTGGAAAGCTAATCTAATGTGCGGACAGACTGCACCCAGGAGGTGGGGCTGAGCGTGATGATTCTTTCACCCCCCCCATCCTGTGGCCGATTTAAAAGGAGGGTCGACTATGATAATTTAAGTCTTCTGCCCATGTTATATCTAAATGGTGATGTTTTTATTCTTGCATTTGCTCCACTGCCCTGAGCATCTTCCTCTTGGCCCAACTTGGCCTGAGGAAACCCAGAATAAAAAAGTCCATTGGTATGATTTTACTACCAGATTAATTAAAGCCTCCTTTCTTCTCTAGTGATTTAATGATAGATCGGCAGATGATTATCAGATGAACAATATAATAATTAACCAATATTATTACTTCAAGCATCCTTTTTTGATAAGTTCACTACTTCATTTTTATATTACTGTTGATTCTATTAAAGTGGCCCCTATTTTTTTCCTTTTGCAAGTACTTCAATAATTCTTAAAAAGAAGATAATAAAAAGGGAGGTACAATCTGGGGTGGGAATTTTAACTAAAATCTATGAAAACAAATTAGTTACTAATCCATTTTTATTAGTGGATGACTTAAAAGGTAGCTGTTTTATAAATGAAACCATTCTGCTCCTCACTATTTTGGGAGAATGCATTCTATTAAGCTGATTGGCTCGGAGACGAGAGAGCCTTGGAGAAGCCATGGGGAGCTGGATTTGAGCTCTGATCTCTACACCTAGCGTGTGATTCCAGATGTCAGCGACAAGAATTCAGGTTAAACATGCTGCCAGTGGCTCTCTAGGAATTTACTTGTAAAACTTGACATGCAGGAGGCAGAGATGGGGGAATGGAGAAACCAGGATGATTTGTTTCAGTTTTTTGTTTTGTTTTGTTTTGTTTTGTTTTGTTTTTATAATCTGCCTCCTGTCAGTGACTAGGTTAGACGATGAAAAGAATCACAGCACAGAGAGTGATCATGATTACCAAGAGGCTTCATGGAGCCCAGGGCACCCATAGCTCAGCTCCGCGGTGTGGGTACCACATGCTACACAACCAGAGAGAAACACGTCTCCTCATTTTTAAAGTGAAGTCGCCATGATTCAGGCAGTGCAGAGAGGACTGAAAAGGAGGCAGGGCCTCTTGGCATCTTGCCTTTCTGCCATTTGGGGATGCTCTCGGAGACAGCATCCCTTTCCAGGGAGCGGTGTGCCCAGTCACTTCCAGCCACATGCTGGCAAGGTACATTTTTCAGGTGATGCAGTAGATGTCCAAAAGATGTCTGGTTCCAAAGAACAGGAGGGGCTGTCTCTGAAGCATGCGTGAAACACCACACAGAGCAGGAGAAGCAAGGGCACAATCTTAGCCTATGCCCCTCACAGAGCGCCCCTGAGGCCTTGGAACACGTGAGGCCTTGAGGCGGGGAAGTTAGGCTCTGAAACAGCCTCCCTGGTCTGTGGACTCAGCCATGGTCAGGGGCCTCCTGGCACTCAGTGAGCAGGCAAAGCAGCTGAGCGAGGCCAAGGACAATGCTCTGAGCAAAGTTGCAGGTGTGAGTGCTCTAAGCCCTCAGCAAGGGGGGAAGGGCATGCAGAAATGGTATAGGGACTTGATGGGATCCCAGAATCTGGTGGGAAGCCCCACCAGCATTTGCTACACCATCTCACCCAGAAAATGTTTCAATTATACAAGATACATTATAACCAAAACACATTATAATACAGGAAACGTTTGTAACTTGAGGATTTATGATTCTTGCCCTGAACATGTGTCCAGGATGCTGCCCTCTCCTTCCTGCAGTAATGATGCTGGAGCTTTTGGCAGCACGGACTAATGAGTTTTGTTCTTGTTTATATTACTATATTATTTAATATTATCTTGAATGTGAACTATTTTAATATCCATCTACATTTACTTATGTCTATCACCCCCATTCTGCAGCACCTGCAATTTGAGTTTTGCATTTTCCTCTTGTCAGAAGAGAGCCTGCTTTGTCCTTTGTCCCCTTAGGGCCAGCTTTCCTGAAATAAATCCCTATTTCTCCTTTTTGGAAAATTGGGCAGCCCATCTCTGCCTGGCTCATTGCTCTCCTGAACTCTAATAGAGATTGTTACATAGCTCATCAAGCTTTATTTCTGTCCAAAGCAGAAGGTGACGTCAATAGTGAAGCTTTCTGTAGTAACCTTATGTGGAAGAGAGAGGGGGGAAATGAAGGCTTTGAAGCTACAAGTTGATTGTGGATGATCCTTCAGGGCAGCCATGCCTTCAGGTATTGCAGTCAGTGGGCTGCCCCGTGAGCAGAGCTGCCCGGTGCAGTGTGGCGTGGTGACAAAGCTCAGCGTGCTCTGGGCCAGCGCCAGGGAGGAAAGGCCAGTGCAATAGCGAAAATAATTTTGCTGAGTGACCCTGACTGCTTGCTTGGTGCAGAGCCACATTCCTCTCAAGGTGAGCTTCCCTGGCTCGGTTTCCACATGGGCAGAGAGGGTGTTTTCCGTACTGGCCAGACTATTTTTAGGCCTGATTCAAAGGGGCATATGGGGTCACAGAAAGTAGGTTTGGATGCAGGATGCTCATTAGAATTCTAAATCTGTCCCTGGCTCTAGGACATTATCATTGAGATATGCCATGCCTCAGCTTACCCATTTTATTGTGTAGTTTATATTCTTCTATGGAAACAACTGTCCTAGAACATTCCATGTATTACACACTGCACACCTGTTTATGTAGAGACATACCTATGGGGCTTGCTGGAGCCTGGGACTAATCCGAGTAGCAGAAACGAGAAACCCTAGCTCTCTTCGGTGGCAGTGCCAGCCCTTTAAACTTCCCTCAGTCGCTTTTTGTCCTTCACCCTGTTTCCTTCCTCCTTGAGCCACACTGTTTTTGTCCTGAAGGCTGCATCCATTTTCACTTTCTTATTTTAGTTTAGTTTCATTTGTTCGTTTTTTTATATGTAAGATATCTAAGATGTACTTCCTGTTCAAGTATAGAGAAATGGATTTCTCCCTCAAAATCATTTCAGTCATCAGTAAAAGTTTAGATCCTCAGCACATACTATTAGGACAGATAGTTTTATAATAAAATCCAAGACATGTTTAATAGAAATGAATACAATTAAATAAATTGTTAGGGCTTGGAGTAGTCACATTCGGTTACCTTGAAATTCTAATTTGGTAGCACACTTTCAGTCTATGCCATGACAGATAGATGAGACAGTACTGTATTGGAATTAAAATGTCTACTGTTGATTTAGAAATAATGGAATTTTTGAAAAATACTAGCATTAGAAGAAAATAGAGATACATAGTCAAGAAGTAAAAGTCAAGGGAAGATTAAGAGGGTGTATTGAAGGAAGCAACGTCTTAGTTCAGAGAAACAGCCAATAAGACTTCAGTTTGCATGTTTCAGAGGCATCAGGGAGGCGGGCACTCAGTAGCACTTTGGCAGGGATACTTTGGGCAGCAAATATCGGAGTAGAGCCCTTCATTGTCAGCAAGACAGCCGGCTGGAAGGACTGCGATGAAATCCTGGGAAAGCTGGGATAGTTTATGATAACCTTCAGAGAAATTGAGAAGGCCCCACTTAGTTGGTATTTTAGGGTAGCCTGATATTTAAGCTCTAATTTCATTTACAGGTGACCTTTCTAAACAAATAAACAAAAATGAACAAAATGAGTCCTTATATACTTTTGATTTTCATAGGGCTCCAGGAACTAATTTTATTTCTGTCTTTGGTAGCTATATGTAGTTAGAGTTTTTCTTGAAGTTAATATTTATTCACCGTGTAATACTCATAAATGTAATATGGAAATTCCAATAAACAGTAGATATTAAAAATAACTTAGTAAACACTCAGCAGATGCAACTTGCTTATGCCAAGGCCATTTTTCTCTTTCCTCCGATCACAGTTCAGTCTGGGCAGCCACTTTCTCTTCATTTTATTCAGAGCCATGCTTGAGAAGGACGTTGTGATTGGTCCAAGACAGCGCCCTTCCAGCTGTGGGTCCCACCCTGTCACCGATGATAAAACCAAATTGGTGGGCTACATATCCCTTTCAAATAATACAGAATAGAACATTTCTGAGTATTTTTTTCTAGATCAAGGATAAGAAAAATATTTTATTAACAATTATGTTATGTATACTCACATACCATGCCTGGATGTACATACGTATTTTTATTGTGGGTCACAGTCAAAAGGTTTGTAAAACCTTTGGTGTGAACCAATCATCATGGCCCTGTTTTCTTTGTGGTTGCTTTCTTTATGGGTTTTTCTGTGGCATTTTGAGCAATGAGCTTGGAGGGAAAGTTTCCTACATTCTGTTCAGAAAGGTTTGTTCTTGAATTGTATCAATCACAAGGCAGGAGACAATCCCCTTTCTCCCTAATCACGGTAACCCAGGAGGGCTGCAGCATCTTGCAAACATGAGATGACCTGGCCCGTGGAAGAACCAACCTCCTGACCATAACAAAGCTGAAAGATAACATGGGCCTGGCTTGTCAATGATGGTGTTAAGCTGCTGAGTAACCTCCAGTGCTTCCTTTCCTCAGAACTTCACGAGGCAAGATAATACAGCTTTGTGATTGAGCCATGGGCTTTCAGATATTAATTTTTAGCAGCTGAGTGAATCCTGAGTGACCTGACACATTGGTGCAAACATGAAAACTATGACTAGTTTATTCAATAAATTATGTAACAAGTGACTGTTATGTATGAGGTCCTAAGTGCTGAGCATGTAGCTATGAAGGAGATGAATAAGGCCTGTGCCCTTGATAGTTTATATACCGGTGATGTAGACAAGTAATAAATTATGAAACAAATAAATGCACGAAGATTATGATTAATCCTCTGAAGGAAATACATAGAATGACATGATAGAGTGATTTATTGGGTTACATGCTTCTTTCAACAGAATGATAATGTTTTTGAAGAGGAAGAAGCATTGGAACTTAAAAGAGAAATCAGTCATGGGAAGACTGAGGGAAAGATCATTCCAGAAGAGGGACAATGTAAATTATAGGTTGTATTTTTAGGAGAGTGTACTCACATACTTTTTCATTTTTTAAACATTCAATTCTGGGAAGTTTGAAACTGTGGTGAACCTTTTCTATTAAATCCCTGTTAAGAACTCTAATGAATGTACCCTTCCAGATACTAGAGTTTGCTGGGTTATCCCTCACTAGACTGATTATCCTTAACCTTACTAAGTTACCCCTTGTTAGGACTGAGTTCTGTTCTCTGAGTAACCAGCTCATCACCTGAATGTTGGAAGGGCTCAGTGTTGGTTGAATAAATTAACTAATGAATAAAGACTTCTATGAATTGTATGCATCTGCTAATGGAAAACTCAAAGCCCCTATAAAAGTTATTTATGTCGCCATTGTTCACTGCTAGTAGAGTGTCATCTTACCATAGACAAGGGCCCAAAGGTATGGCTATGCTATTTCCCCTTATTGATTAGTACTGAAGGAGCATCATTGCCCCAAAATACTTTAGTCTTTGGTTTTCCCATCCAAAGTGTTAATTGATAGATATCACTAGGTTAGGAGAAATTTTTTGATGATTTATATGAATTTAATTTAATTTTATCTCCATTTGTGATTTTATATAATTACAATGTACCATATACTAGGTCTGTCCAGAAAGTATCCAGCTATGTACTGTGAAAAATAGAGACATTTATTGAAGATACAAGATATGAGAGATGTTGTACATAGGACAATGACACCTCAGTCCCCTTCAAAGTAGGTACCTTGGGACCTCACATCATTCTCCCAATTTCTGTCAGCTGCCCCATCGTATTTTCCTGAATCTCATTGATGGTCTGAAATATCTTCCCTTTCAAAGGTGATTTTAGTTTTGGGAAAAGCCAGACATCACAGGGTGCCAAATCTGGGCTGTCAAGAGCTGACTCACCTGGGTGGCTTGATATTTCACCAAAAAACAGCAAAAGATATGGTGCATGAATAGGCACATTGTGGTGATGAAGCTGCCAATCAACAGTTGCCCATAGCTATGTCTGTTTTCAGTGTATTGCATCTCTCCACTGATGAAGAACATCATTTTGAGGTAGTACTCCTTATTAATTCTTTGCCCTAGAGGGTTGTAGTTGTGATGGACACCTTCCTGATCACATACATAGTTAACATAGTCTTGATCTTGCTGTGACTTTGCCACACCTTCCTCTTTGGGTGTGGAGAACCAGGGGACTTCCACTGAGGTGACCTTGCCTTTGTCTCTGGATCAGAGCTGTAAACCCACAATTCATTTCCAGTTATGACCTTCCTGAGGAACTCTGGTTCATTGGTAGCAGTTTGAATCAAGTCATTGACAATGTTTCTTCTGCTCTGGTAGCAGAAGCTGCAAGACAAACTTTTCCATGAGGTGTTTCATGCCAAGATCCTGTATCAAAATCTCGGACATGGCAGTTTTTGGAATGTCCAGATCAACTTCTAGTTCTCACACTTTCAGTCACTGATCTTTGTTGATTGCAGTCAGTATGCATTCAACATCCTCAGGCATTCTGCTTGTTGCATGCCTTCCAGAACATGGATCACTTTGGATAGATTCTTGAGCATCTTTGAAGTGTTTGTGCCACAGCTTTATTTTTAGTACACTTATTACATCATCCCTAAAAGCCTTCTGAACCATCTGAATAGTTTCTGCAGAGGAACATTCAGGCTTAACACAAAGTTTGATACAGATTTGTTGCTCTACTCACTTAGTCATTTTGAATGTGATGGCCACACACTACACGTGCTCATTCAATAGCATCTACTGCCTCCACTGACTAGTATAGTGAAGTCGTCATGGTTCATGAATGTGTATTCTAGTCCACTCTCCTTAGCTACCAGGTTAAATCAATGTCACACAAACCGTTATCGTTTTATTAATAATGGCTAGACTTTTTCAACTCTGTGTTAGAGAAGGACCTTGATACCTAATACCTGATAATTACTTCCAAAGACATTCCTCCTGATGCCTATTTCTTGCCCATGTCTGAATAATCAGCCACTCTCAGGAGTCTGCATTGCATGTGCCATATATGTAGTGTGCAATTGTGGATGACAATGACCAAGCCTGTAGCCTTATATTGGCTTTTACCCCTTAATTACAAAAACTTTTATTACAAGATGTAGGTTTTATTGGATTTTTCCTCTAGTGTGTTTCACTGAGCCAAGCCAAGACATACTGAGGTCTCACTAAATCAAAATGAAAAAATGGGAAAATCAAATTCCCTGTAGAATCAAATTGTTTTATGTTTGTTATTCACTGAACCTCACTATATGCTCTGTTTTTTCTCATGTCCATTATTGAAGCAAGTTTCTCTTTTCATGGTGATCCCTCCTTCTGCATAACCACTGTTTATCGCTTAGAATTACCGTACAGTGTAATAGGACTTTAGAGTGGAAGTTTGAATTTTAGCTGTAACATTTATCTAGTCACCACATAGCCTTAAGTGAATTTCTTTAAGCTCTCACTCACAAGATTATGACTTTAGAGAGAATTTTAAAACCTAAATACTTATCAAAGTGAAAGACAATATTAGCTATATGATCAGATTATTCCATTTCTTCCTTTTGATATTTTATCATTCTTATTGTTACCTTTTATCCCTATCATTCTCCATTTCCTGTGTCAAAACTCATAATAAAACTTCTAACAAATGCCATGTCTTAAGTCTCACCTGAGTGAGACTCTTATGCATGGGAAGCTCTCTCCTTCAGCTCTACCTGAGACCAAATGGATAAATCTAATAATTTGGTGACTTAACTGGCAGGCTCACCTGGGCAATAGATCAAAGCTGTGTTTTCTAACTTGAACTTTACTAATAATGAACATTATATTTTAGTGTCTTTTTATATTTTTTTCAGATTTTTTTGGATGTAGGGGGTATTAGTATTATCAAACACTGTTTGTAGACCTTAACAGGATCTGTCATTTATTGAGTGTTTACTATTTGCCTGGAATGTTGATATGTGTTTTAGGTGCATTATGTTTCCATAGGCAATAATTATCTGTAGCACTGGTTATAAATGATAAGATTCCCATGCACCAAATTCAGACCTATGAATCAGATTTACTAGGAGAAGCCAAATAGTTTGTCATTGAACATGTTCTCTAAGGGACTTTTATTTTCAGGGAAGGTTTGGGAAACACTGAATTATCCTATTTGAATAGGCATATCAGAATCAGTCAAAGAAAGTTTCTTATAAGGAAAAGGAATGGAAATGGGTCCAGAACTATAAAGGGACTCACATTTTCTCCTTCTTGCAAGCAGACAAGTTAACCCCCCACAGATTCATGGGTCTGCACAGAAAACACAAGACTTCTGAATCAGAGACAAAGGGCCTTTTATCATGCACAGGAGTAGAACAGCAAAGTTTCTGAATTTTATTCTGCCAGCTCTTTAAGCTCCAGTTTACATAGAGTGATGCAAAGAGAGCTACCAGATACCTGCACAGGTAGTGGGAGAGGTCACAGAAGAACCCTGAGCTGACTCGAGGACACATGGTCTCTGTCTTCCCAGACTGTTTGCCATACATACATCCTTGAAGCTGGCCTGGAACAAAAGCAGTCAGTGCCTATTCTCTTTGGAAGTGTAGAAACACAAGACACCCCTGAATAGCTGTCTCACAGCAAGCTAGACTCTGATACTTCAAGCAAGAAGAAGAACTTAAATGTAAGTTCAGAGAGTGGAAAGGATGGAAATTATGAAGACAACAGCATTAAATATTTGAGTTTTGCAGGAGGCTGGACCAGATACGATTCACGTTTAAGTTCAGTGAGCTGAATAATGCATGATTGCATGGTTGGCGGTGGAATTTACTTCCTCCCACTATGGCTTCCAACAGAGCAAGAGCTACCAGAGAAGTAAGGCCCAGCCCAGCTACCCCGAAAGTCCACGGCTGACAATGAGGGTCTCTGCACTCCTGTTCGAGAGACATGTGGGCCTTCAGTCACCTGGCAGTTCAGTACAACACACGCAGCATGCCTGAGGCTCAGTCATGTCACACAAATTTCAGAAATAAAACGATAAGTGGTGTGACAGAATCATAAAATGAGTAAGGCCAGGGACAATAGGAATATCTCATTGCCGTGTTTACCAAGAGAAATTTATTAACTATTAGAAAATAATAACCTTTAAACAACTTACTATAAAAAGCAGAGTCTGTCTAATACAATATTTCATTTTGTTTTCTAGCTCTGGGACAACACCTGAAATAAAAATCAATTAGCCTTATTATTTTTTTTGTATCTAATCCTCTGAAGGCACTTAGAAACCTAATGCTTCCAGTTTTTTTTCACTGGTGACTTTCTTTTTTCATTTCTGTTTACTTCGCATTTTCTTATCTCACAAGTACCCTGTGCCAAAATATTACAAACACACGTTAATACATACCATCTGGAACATCCTTCTTAAGAAGAGAATGGAAAATGTAAGGGTGGACGTTTGTAACACCCCCTCCCTCCAGCGCGGCTTATGACACATAGCAAGTCTCTCTAGATTTAATTTGAGTGTCACCCCCTGCCTCTCCATGGGGAAAGGTTTACTTAGATTTAGAGGAGTTTCCCGGGTATTTCGGAAATAGTGAGATTTCCACTAGACCTTTGAAGTCGAGGAGTTTCAGACTGAGGGAGAGCTTTGTCACAATTCATGCAATGGGAAGGGAGCTGGACTGACTGCGAAGAGACACTGCTCAGTCACAAACGGGTGACGTGGCCGGCATCGCTCTAGCATCAGCAGAGGCCTGAATACAGTTGGCGGTAATCCCGAGAAGCCAGTTAGGGAAAAAACTCTTCATTGTACTTCTCTTCAAAAAAGACAGCTCTCGCAAGGTCTATTATAAATGTAGTCTTATTCCAAAGTAGGGCTTAAGATTCAAATATAAGTTTGTATTTTCCTGATAATAACAAAAGTGGTAGTATTAAGGGAACGGTGACATCGATTAAACTTAGTAGCTGGGAAAACATTGTGTCACTACAGGAATTGGCGTCATAGATATGAAAATGTTTTTCCAAACTGAGGAGAGATGACTGGACTAACATGTGATTCATGCCTCGGATAAACCTATACTTCCATTTATATTTCTATATTCTTCCTTTATAATAATTTAGCAAATCACTAAATATATTATCTTTTGTAAGTCATCTTCAGACTAAGGTAAAATGCAATAATCTTCTGGTAAAAGAAAGTTTATTTTTCTCTATGTATTTGCTGGGATGTAGTTTATAAAGCATTTGAATACATATACTATTAAAACAATGGTGGGCTGGAAAATATCACACTTCTGAAGTCTGAACATATGCTCCTGAACAATGGCTGACATATGGGGAGGGATATTTTACAATCTGAAAACCTGGGCTCATTCTGTGCAATCCGTTCTCTAGCCATTTTACCTGTCTTGGACTAGAATTTAACTTTGGGCAGGAAGATCCCACTCTTCATATGTCAAAATCGTCCAAAGGCACTAAAGAATTTCATGAAGGAGGCAAGCAAGAAAGTAATTGCTATTCTCATTGGGAAAAACTTCATTCCAAGCCATAAAGAGTCTCTTCTCCTTTTTTGAAAGGCTTAAGAAGAAACGGTTGTGTGGACAAAATGAGTCAAGGTGCAAACGGAAGCTCGTATCAAGGCAAAATAATATTTACAGAATAGAATGAGAATAATGTGTCCAATCAATCGATTTCTTGCTCTCGTAACTCTGTATAATTTATCTAGGCAGCAGCTGGCACCATTTAAAATGCCACAAGCGAGCATCATGAAGTTTTCTTCATTTTAATTTCATTGCTTGGCTGGCTCATCCCTGAGAAACGAAGATTGTTCACATGACTTACCATTGCACTGACATTTGTTTGAGGGGGAAGAGCCAGAGGCGCCTCTCTAGAGCGGCCGAGGCTGTACACGTCATCCAGGTAACACATGGTGTAGGTGGATGTGTTTGTTCAGCTGAAGTGGTCATTTCTCTCTGCCTGTGCACCCTCTTTTTCCTCCCGCTCCTCCTCCTTCCCCTCTTTTTTCTCATCTTCTGCATCCCTCTAATTTCTTTTCTTTGTACAGAAACTAGTTGGGAAGGTAAATATTTTAAATAATAGTGTTTGAATCAGAAAATGCCAGTCTGACTTACCAACAGTGAGAAGCTGCACACAGATGGTAACAAACATCGTATGATGACAACTTTCTCTCCTTCTCCTCCACCCCTTCCTCCTCATTCTCCTTTACCTTTCCCCCTTCTTATTTTTTTATTCTGCAGCAGTATTGAAGTATAATATTTGCAGAGATTCCTCAAAGAAGAAAGGAAAAATGTGATTTTTGGAATCCAATTGTTTGAATTTAAATCTGATGTTATTACTTACTAATTGTGTGATCTTGGGCCGGTTACTTCACATCTGTGACCTGTAGGGACTGAGAAAACCCATCGTCTCATATTATGGAAGATTTAAATGAAATAGTACAAGCAAAGCTCTTAATATGCTCTTAGCCATAGAAACATGGATACACATTAGCTATCCTCACAGTTTTAACAACTTCCTCTATTCTGTTGTTCTTTTTTTAATCCCTTGTTTTCTTTGTCCTCATAACATCAACTTGGACTACTTGATTAGTTTCTGTCGTTTAACGAACGGATAAACGTATTATGAAGGGACATTAACTTTAAAACTATCCTCATAACATTTGGAGTATGAAGGAAGATTTGTTTTGAAGTCAGCATGATCTAGTCCTATTTCCTCCCTGATTTAAAATTTTCTGTTATATATAAATCCAAAATCTTTCTTGTTGTCTACTAACTACTACAATATGATAGACTGGACTATGTATCAGGAAACAGACCTACCATAAATATGTTCAATGTTCTCCAAGATGACAATTTTAAATGTGAAAACTGTGGAAGACATAAAAATGAAGGAAATATGAAGCTATTAAGACGGAAGAAAGCAGGAAACATTTGGATTTAATTCCATCTTGGATTCATTCCACCAAAGTTCAACATAATGCAAAGCCTGAGCAAATGTGATTGCTCAGCTGTGCTCTTATTCTTTTAGTCCTCTTTGTACTTTTGCACCGTAGAATTATGTTAATGCACGTATTTTTAAAGGATTATATCTCAGGCCCGTTATTAATATTACTTATTCTTTTAGAGGTTTAAAAAACAAAGAGAGGAAAAACAAACAACATTAGACCCTAGATGCATCTGGAAGTGGTTGCTTAAACCCTTAAAACACAAGATAGCGTTAAAGGGGGTCGTGCTAGCAGGATGCATTTTGAGGAAATAACTCTAAATAGAAAAATGCATCTGTAAAACACTTACAAATGGTTCTTCTATACAATGTCCTTTGATCCAGAATCACAAATGTACCCACCAGGAAACTGGTGAAGCTAATAAAGAGATCTGCTTGATAATGTTACAGATAACATATTGTTGACTTATATTTTCCTTTTAACTGAATCCTGTAGGTTCGCATATGCAAAACGAAAATCACTCTCAACCTAAAATTAATTTGTTGAGGGATTTTAGGGAGATTAAAACCACAAGGAGAAAGAATATTCTGGAAGATGAATAGGTACTGTGATTTCTAATATTTTTAAAATATGTTTATTGATTTTAGAGAGAGTGGAAGGGAAAGACAGAGAGAAAACATCAGTGTAAGAGAGAAACATTGATTGGTTACCTCCCATACACACCCAGACAGGGCATCAAAACTGCAACTGAGGTATGTGTCCTGACTGGGAATCAAACCCGCGACCTTTTAGTGTATGGGACGATGTTCCCAACCAACTGAGCCACACTGGCCAGGGCTGCTTTCTAATATTTTTAATTCCCAAATTCAAGAGAAGATTTCCTTAAAAAATTGAAATATTTTCCAAATACTATTATTTCAGAATACTTTAAAATAGATATCATTTTAACTTAAAAAACAACTAATTATTTACTTATTTTAAAATTATCTACAAATTATAATTATAAGAAAAACAATTATGGACTACTTTTATAGCATATAAAATTATATCAGCTCACTATTAAACAAGATCTAACAATTGGGGACAAATCACATTTAAGGTGTTTGAAATTACCTAACTAAGACCTTTTGTAATAAATAAATTTACATTTCACCATACTGGAATGGTGATAAACCATATGACAATTTCACATAGAAAGCTATTAATGTTATAAGACAAGCATTTATCAAATATGGTAAAGATCAGTATAATAAAGGTTTCCAGACATTTCCAAAAATATTGGATGGTTCATTATATTTGGAATAGGCGCTGACTTGTATCTGAGTGGTATGGATATGCCTGTGTGTGCGTGCGTGTGTGCATGTGTGTGTGCATATGTGTGTGCACGTATGTGTGCACCAACTCCACATAACATAAAAATGATTAAATACAAGTTTAAGGTTTGAATGTTTAATTAGCTTTGCTTTGTTGGCTATACATTTCTAAAATTGACAAGCAAAACCTATAGGCCAACCGATGATTTGGTTCTTATGCTCCTAATAATGTGGCATAAATATACTTTATTTTTCCAGTCTTATGACAAGATGTTTCATGTGTTTTGAAATTAAATTTTAGGGCAAAAATCTAATCCTTTAACTAAAGACAAAATAACTCTATTGGCCATCAGTGTAATATATGATGCACACTTAACTGTGCGTGTCGGGGTCCCATCTGAGCACAGATCCACCCCAGATTTCCCAGTGAGCCCCCCAAACTCCTGCTGCCATCACAAAGCATCATTTTTCATAAGAATGTGAAAGAACCTAGTGATTTTTCCAGAGAAGGTCACGTAGGAACAGAACATAAGAAGCTATGCAGTGATCTTTAAAACTTCATTGGTGCGATGACCATTACCTTATTTTATACTGTTTTCTTTCTCCCTTGAAGGAAGAAAATTTTACTTCCAATCAAGGGAAACTTTAGGACTTTTTCAGTCACATACTTATAAGAAAACATCAAGTAGTCATCTCAATAATCGACATGTACCTGCTATTATCTCAGGCCCTCTATTAAAGGATTAATATGGCTATAACGTGACATTGAATCTATGAATATTTGATTGTTAGCAAAGCACAATGTTTTGCAATGGTTTTCTCCACCTATTTGTCAACTACATCTAATGATTTATCTTCCCGTAACATTTTATTCTGTTTGTGAAACCCTGTCCTTAGCCATCTTCCTCTTCCAAGCACTTACCGTGAATTATGAAATCGATGGCATAGCTTGTTTGGCACACAAAATTTATAGCTTCCTTTTCTTATATTAGCATAATCTGCCAATTTATTATGAAAGAGTGAATGACACGCTTGCAATTAGAGCTGGTCATGACAGGTCACCTGAAAGCTCACTGATGGTGTGTGAGGAAGGCTTTTTAATTAAAACGTAGCACCGGGGTGGCTGGCTGATCAACCTCTTCTCCCTCCTCATCCCATTTATTGAGTCATATATTTGCTTATTTATATTATTTTAAATTAACGAAGATGAGTCAGGGTAGTATGCAGAAGGCATGTCCCAGAGAGGAGGGGGAAAAAAAAACCTAGCATGATTTTTTTTTTTCAGGACAAGCAACAGCAAACTTCATGGAAAAATACTGTAAGAAGATATGAATATTCAAAGGATAACTTGGAGGAGATAAGTTCTTACCAAGATTACTAGCCACTGTTAAACTCACTCTCGCCCCTTCAAGCTAACTCCTTTGTTTTAATCAAGATCAGTTCCCCCACTTTCACCCGCTTTTTTTTTCTTTCACAAAGTTCTAACTTAGGCAAGAGATTCCCAGCCCCAATTGCACAATATCCTCAGGGTTATTGTGATCTCAAAGGATATTGTGAAATTCTCGAGGCAAAATTAATTGCGCTGTGACTTTTTTTTTTTCCAAGTGAAATGTGTCCAAATACAGCGGCCCTATGAGGACGACGAAGGAGGTTATGAATCTAACAAACGATTACAGGGTGTCAGAACTGCAGGACCGGGTGGCTGGCAGGGACTCCGACTCTCATCCCCCAGACATCTGCGGGTGAGGGCACCCGATGAAAAGCCCTGTATCTTCTCTGTAATTTGTATTGCCACAACATTCCACCCTGGCCGCACTACTCAGCCCCGGAGCACTCACACGTACTTTTGTTTGCTCAGAAGGCTTTCCAAAAGACTTAAGTGTGCATTCTCTCTCTTTCTCTCTTTTTTTCTGTAAAAGAGAGTCTTGCTGCTTTTTGACAAAATTGTGAGTCTGGGTCTGTCTTTTTTGTTTGATTTGGCTTGCTTGTTTCAAAATGCACGTCTGATTTCTAGGTACTTTTCTTTTGTTTTTAGACTTGACAGACCGTGATGTAAATTTGTCTTTCCAAAGATGCCTTCGACGTGTTAAGGCAGCGGTCCCCAACCTTTTTGGCACCAGGGACCGGTTTTGTGGGAGACAATTTTTCCACAGATGGAGGGAGGAATGGTTTCAGGATGATTCGGGTGCATTGCATTTAAGCTCACCTCCTGCTGTGTGACCTGATTCCTAACAGGCCCAGACCGGTACCAGTCAGTGACACAGAGGTTGGGGAACCCCGTGGGGAATGCGCTCCTCCTATGCAAAATGGGTCAGCACTTACCTTCTAGGTCTGTGGTGAGAAGAGTTTTAAATACTTGGACAAAAACGCGTCTGGATAAAAGAAATTCCATAAGAGTCCGTCTCTGATGGTTTCCTAATTAGAATATCTCAATTACAGCTGCCATTTCCACTGCCTTTGCTTCCCTGAGTCTGTTTATCTTCTCCGTTTTTTATTATAGGTTCTGGGTCATTTGCAAATGGAGCTAATCTTCCATTTATCAGTTCTAACCACAGACTTGCTTTATTTTTATGGGAGGCAAAACCTGGAACATGTCCTTAGGGTCATCTAGTTTAACCTCCCATTATTATGGCTGAAAGAACTGAAATTTTAGTTAAATTTTACGGCCTTCCAATTAATTTTCAGGAACAATGAGTGGAACAGGTGAGACTAAAATGCCATTCTCTGGGACAGACCCAGTCTCAGGCCTCTCTATAACCATGCTCATTTCCAAGACCTCCCAGAGTCCTTATGAGTAAATGAGGGTGTAACTTGGTGGAACCACAGAAATCCTTGGTCAATTGCTATAACTAAATTTGAAATTTGCCCTCCTGCCATTCAGTTGCTGTGAATGGGTTGGTGTGAAGAGTTGGTTTTGTGCAGCAATAAAACAGAATGTGTTTTTATAGCATAGTCAGTGAGCTGTAAATTTACAGCTTTTAAATGGAAGCTAAGCAGACAAAGCAAGTCACAAGACAAAAAGTAAATCCAGTTACAAATAAGACAAACAAGAAAAAAGAGTTTTGTTTTGTCCCTGGTACCATCTCTGGTTTGTTTTAGATTTTAAGGAGTGATTGCCCCCTGCAAAGGATTTCAAATGATGTTTTTAAACAGAGAGGTACGCATTTAACCTCCAGATGTGATCAGCTGAACATAAGTTATTTGCTTGGAGATATTTTATGGAATGAGAAAGATTAGGTCAGAGCCATCCTGGCCAGTGTGACTCAGTTGGTTGAGTGCCGTTCCGCAGATTGAAAGGTCCCTGATTTGATTTCCGGTCAGAGTTGCCTGGATTGTGGGTTTGGTTCGCAGTTGGGGCACACGTGAGAGGCAACGGATTGAGATTTCCCTCACATTGGTGATTCTCCCCTTCTCTTTCTTCCTCCCTTTCCCTCAATCTAGAATTAATAAAAGAAAAAAACAATGAAAGATTAGATCAGAAGTATTTAATGAGGTGACACTATCCCTCAGGTAGCAGTCATAGTTGATATATTGTTCTTTCCCAAGATTCTCCTGTGTCTGTGTCCTGGGTCTTGGTTAGAAATAAGAGCAGTTTTTTGTGCTTTTTAGAAGCAATATTTTTATTGTGTTGCATGCATTGTATTTATTGCTGCCCTTTGCTCTATATGTCCTACTATAATCTCATTACCAGACATTATAGAACAATGAAATGTAACAGTACACAGACTCAGCTCAGGAGAGCAGATGCGATGTGTCATGAAGTCATTTCCGTCCTCCCTGAAATTTTGTGCCCTGAGTTCTGAGGGTTCCTTCGGTAGTTCTGCGTCATTTCCAACAACTGTCCAGGCTCTTCTGCTCATTCTCCCTTTCCAAATTTATAAATCTAAGCATATATGGCTTATGAATTGTGATATATACATCATGGTTTATGACTAAGGATTTAATAATTTTTAACTTGGTTTTATTCCCATTGTGCACCATTAAATTAAAGTGATTCTCTCTTCACTTTCTCATTGGGAAACTATCTTATGTGCACTTTTTGTTAATCCTGAACTTTACAAGTACTAATAGTTTGCTTAAGTGTATTTTACAGACTGAACTACAATTTCAAACTTAGACTCTAGTTTTGCAATTAACTGACATCAGCAAAAGACGCCAGCAAGTAATATGAAATATTGCTAAAATTATTGGGCCTCATGTTTGCTTAGGAGGCAACATAGGAGATGGGATATATTTTGAAAGATAAATTCTTATATCAATTCCTAGAATTTTGGTTTTCTTACGCCCTTGTGAGTTTCCTTTGTGAATTTCAGTTTTTCCTGCTTGGTATCACCAAGCACTCTCTTGATTTAAGACTGCATAGCATGGAAAGAATACAGACTTTAGCATCAAAATGACCTGTATTTGATCATAGGCTCTGCTCCAACTATTTTTGTCATCTTGGATAAGTTACTTTGCCTTTTGAAACCTTGGTTGCCTAATCTGTGTGGTACAGATTTGATTCTTACATTGCAGGTTTTCTGCGATGTCAAATGAATCAATGTTGGTACCGCCCCAAGGGAGGTACATTAAATCCATAGCAGTACTAGCCCTATGATACCATTGAAGAATCTAGGGCACTAAAATGTATGGCATTAAGTAGATCCTTGTTATATTTTTGGCCTCAAAACTTTCATCTATTTCTTCATTAAATGGTAAGACTTTATCAAACAAGTCCCCATGCAACCATAGCTACAGGAGGGAATATGAGTGGTCATTAAAGATGTGCTTCCTCTCCCTATTACTAGTAGAAAGGGAATATATTATTTTTACTCATTTGTTAGGTATTTACTTTCTTATTATATGCCAAGCACTGTTCCAAGTACTTTATAAGTATTAACCCATCAAGGTCTCAAAACTCTATGAGTAAGGTGTTAGTCTTCCTATTTTATGCATGAGAAATTGACCAGAGGAGTTGAGTCGTGTCCCGGGCGACACTGCTAGTTGGTAGTAGAAGCAGGATATCAGCTTTTATAGACTGGTTCTGAGTCCTTGTTGTCAACCACTTAACCATGCTTGATTGAGGAAGATATTTTTAAAGTAATTAAATGTGATTCATTCTAATTGTGCTAAGTGGTATGGAGGAAATACACAGGGCTCAATAAAATGCGAATAGCAAAATCTGTCTAAAAATGATGTTTTGAGGAACTATTATACTCTGTGCTCCCTGGAGTCTGTGATTCCTTGAAGCTCCTTAACTGAGCTCTGCTCACCCTTGACAATTCATTAAGGACTAGAAATTGAGCAACTGCTGTTCTGACAACTTACCTGCTAGATGTGCAAATGAAGAATAAGTGGCTCAACTAATATTGCAATGTAAATATTATGCTAATTTAGGGGAAAAATGACCCACTCCATCACCATTCTTCCAACTCAAAATCTCCTTGAATAAAAACGTTTTCCTTGTAACTGAGTGGTCCCCATATTTAAGCACAGTTACCAAGTTGGTGACCATCACCAACATAGGTGGTAGGGAGTCCTCATGCCAATGTGATAGAGCCGACACCTAGAGAGAAACATCAGTCTGGAGTAAAGCACAATAAGGACAGCCACGGCTGTCGTTTTCATTGCCTTATGCGTTTAAGCAGCGATTTATGAGTGATATGTTATAAGTGATTTTTAGCAGAAAATTCATCTCTGCCAGAAAGTAAACTCCTTTACAACAAAAGCTTGTCTGTGTGACTCACTACTTTATATGGTTTCCTCAATCTTTACCAGGCACATAGTAGGTGCCTGGTAAGTAGCAGTGAAATGCTGAATTTTGAAGAGATGCTTTTGGTTACTCAATAATAGTCAACCAAAAAAGTCTGAATGAAATGCAGCATGATGTGGCTAAACATTAGATACTGTATTTGGGTTGTAGTCCAAGCTTCGCCACCCACTTGGTTTGTGATCTGGGATGAAAAGCACTCATCGTCCTGTTTTTCTCTTCCCCCAGCTATAAAATATCAATTTTACCTCTAAACATGCAGGAGGCAGACATCTCTTCGATGACTTGTTCTCAATTTTAGCTTGTTGGAAGATTTTAAGTTTATTTTTGAAGCAATTAATATCTTTGGTGATAGTGAAAAGAAAAGCATAAGAATGGACAAACAAAACCAAAAATGTCCCCCAAATGCTTGCATACTCCCCTCTGGAAGAGAACTTGAAGTTTTCGATATGGTGAGCCAAGAACCCCAACTCTAACTCTGCCCACAACGAGAACACTGACTCATCCTGTGACTAAACACACATGAGATGTGTGTCTTAGGTCAGCCCTAGTTGACTCATAATCTGTAGTTTAAGATGAAAATCTCAGCTACCTTTGATCTTCTTGGACAGATTTCAAAGGAGATAACACCCCCTGTGCCAGCAGAGCCAACTTGACTGCCACAGAGGACATGCCCGACACCCGTTGGTCTGATTCCCTGGAGAAGGGGTGACAACAAAAGCAACAGGGTTTGAAATATGACTTCCAAACCTGGGGCTACAGAAGTTGATGGAAGTTACACTCCATTGCGTAGCTTTGAAGAAATAAGCATCCTAAAGCATGATATAGACCTGAAATAAAATCATCTACATTCCAATAGCATTAGACAAGGAAAGCCAGATGTCAAGAGAAATGACTTTGTTTTCCATTTTATAACCATTTTCCACTTCTAATTTTTATGCTGTTATAGATTGTGATGTTTTATCGCTTCTCGGCCTTTTGGCTAAGATCAAGTGTAGATCATGATGCTTAGAAGCCGTCACTGAGCAGAGTTTAGGATAAAGGATGTTTATCAAGTATTGACACCCTAGGAAGGGAGGAGCTAAGAGAAGGATTGGGCAAAGAGAGAAATCAAACTGTGAGGCAAGTCCAGGGAAGCTTTGGCCAAATGCTGGGAAAGCTCGAGTACAGATGGTAGGTCAGAACTGTCCCTCAGTGAGTCAAAATGACTGGCCTTTGGCACCCCCCAGAGGTCAGTTCCTGGACTACCCCAAGAAAAGCAGGACCTTAGGCAGGGGCTCTCCTGTTGTGGAGGAGGGACCTGAAGGTACTGACTGCTGGAGGCTGTCACCAGCCACAGGAAACAGTACTTCCCTGAAGCAAACGTAGGTGATGAATCTCCCTGTCTACCAGGCACATCAAACAGAGAATAACTCTTAAGGAGAACAAGAGAAAATATGGCCACATTTTTTATGGAACAGGATTGCTTGAAGAATAAAAATCCTATTAAATAACTGAGTATGAATGTCTAGCTGGGAAGCTAGTATGAGGCTTAATTTCTGTAACCTACAAATCTCCTGAGGACAAGGACTATATCTCTGAACTCTGTGTTTTATTCTGAACTGTATTAAGGAGTCATTAAATGACCGTCTAGTAATAGACTGGCTCTCCTAATTCAGTATTTCTCCAGGATAAGGACGTGATTGTGTCACTCAGCTGGCTGGAATTTACTGTAAGTGAAAGGCTTACTTACCTTTATTGTGTGTGTATATATAATGTGTACACCGAATATAATATAAATATATGTACATGCATGTATATGAATTCACACACACACATATATCTCACAAATTGTAAACCATAATTCATTAATAATATAATAGTAATATCTCTTTGGAAATCTTAACTTGTAGCAATACACATCACAATACATAAATTTCCTTCCTGCATTTACTATTTAATTCTCATATGTAATAAACTTTGATATTTTTTGAAACGTCAATCTACAGAAGCTTTCAGATCTTATAATCTTTCCAAATCTTATAAAACATATAAATGACATCAGTTTTTTGGGAATTTTTTTAAACTTGTGAATACCTCAGTATGATCCAAGGTCTCTCTAAATTACTGATGTTTTTCACAGAATTCCTCCATGGCACAGGACAAGGCAAGAATAACACAAATACACAACCGATCGATTATGTTCATTGGTTACCTGCCTTTTGAAAAGCTGGGCTGCTCCGAGCACACTGCGCGAGTTCTTCCTCTCCGTTCTCATCACTGGTGTTTGCTTCGCTGCAGGCCCGTGTCACATCTTGCGTGGGCTGTTGTCATGTTTTCCTAATTTATCTCCCTATCTTCAGTCTTATACATTCCTGCCATTTTTCACACCACTAACAATCAGCTTTCTAAAAGGCAAAGCTGACCATATATATATTTTGCCTTTTGCCTTTCTGTAGCTTCCTATTGCTACAGAAGTCATTTCCAAACTTGGAGGAACAACTTTTTTTGTTAAAAAAATAAATAAATAAAAAACCTTTAGAGCAGACCCCACTCAAAGGCACACACACATACATATAAGCATGGGCACACATGTAACATCTTATATACATTATAAAAAACAAATAAAAACAGAAATAAACCAAAAGAGGAGACTAAATGTAATTAGGAGTTTCGTTTTGCCTTACATGCTCTTCTCATGCATTTTACTTTGGTGCTGAAACATAGGGAAAATTTGCCCCAGTTATTTGCAGTTACTAGATAAGACTCATTTAAGTCTTTAGCCAGATTCTTAGAAGTTGGGCCCTCTAAAAAGGAGCTCGAAGGGGTCCTAAATTGTGAGTGCAGACCAGGTTACTGGAGGAGTCAAATATATTTCCATCTCTGTGGAAGAGTCCCCTTCATCTCAAGCTTCAAAGAATTCTCATAGATAATGGTTGAAAGAAAAGGAGCAGGTCACATTCAAGACGCATTAAACAAGTAAGAAGACATGGCATCATAAAAAGAGCCAGAAAAAACATAACAGCTAGCATAGATCTGTAACATTTTTTTTGTATTAAATAATCCTACACAGACTGCAAACTAACAGTATGTGATGTTTTAAAGAAAGTTAATATAAAAGTGCAAAAATTACATTTCTAGTTAACAGAAAGAACTTCTACAAGTGACAATTATAATAATTAAAATTAAAAAGTCAATAAATGTGACAAAGTTGAAGAGAAAATTAGTAAATGGAAATAAATATATGAAGAAATTATCTAAAAATAAAGCTAACTCTAGCTTTAGACATACATTCATAAATATTGCACCTGAAGTAAACAATAGGTTATTTGACAAATAATTTAAAAAGAAGGCATGTATCATGAACATCTAATTAGAGTTTCAGAGGGCAAAGAAAGAAAGGGACATACAAAATATTTGAAGTGTTAATGGCTTAGAATCGTCTTTAATTGATAGTAGACACAGATTCATATATCGGTAACGTCTGACAAGCACCAATTAGGATAAAGAAAAAGGATTCCCCCTAGAAACCTTAAGAACTTCTAACACCGAAGGCACAGAGATATTTAAAAGGATCCAGGCCCATACAAAAAATGGTAATTACACTGATACTCAACTTCCCATAGGTAACATGTAAACTTGGAAGTTTTAATTGAAAAGAAATTTCTAGTTTAAATATTATTCTCCCCCATAGCTTCAAAAGCCAAAGCAAAATAGGACATTTTCAGGAAAGAAAAGAATTTGTAACCAGCAGAAAGACACCGAAAGGAATTCTGAGGCATCTCGCTTAAACCAGGCTAAATTACAAGTAATCTTAATGTGAAACTGAATGAAGAAAAATAAAGAATAAAATATATGGATACATGTAAATAAACTTTGATATAAAACAATAATAATTAACATAATGGTATACATACACAGATTTTAAAATGATGATATTAACATATATAACAATTGCATATGCTGTGAATTGCTTGAGTATAGTGAAATTGTTCTAAGTTCTTGCTATGGTTTGGGAGAAGGGTAAGGGTATTGATTTACTACAAACATTGATAAATTTAAGTATAAGTGCTGAAGTTTCTCAGGTAATTATTAACAGCACAGCACATATTTTACAATGTAGTGGACAAAAATATGAACTAATGAAAGTACTCATATCTAAAAGAAGTAAAAAAGAAAGTATAATTTATACAGTAAATGTGAGAAAAGTAGCAAAAAAATAACATGTTGAAAAATAGCCACATACATCTATACATGTACATGGGGAAACCTCAGAAAAACAGAATCATGCTCTGGAGGGCGGGCCCCTTGTAGTACAGGCTTCCCTCGCTGGGTGAGTGTTCCAGGAACCCATCTGTAAGAGCCTGCCAGCTGGCATTGTTGTGACAGGCTGTGTTTGACTCTGTGAAACTTAATTTTTTAAAAAACTCTTTCAATGCACTTGTCCATTTTGTGATGGGTGATTTACAAGTGCACCTGCACTGAGCAGTTTTTGACCAAAAACACTGTGACCTCCACGCTCTATCCTCTTATTCACGCGATCTTGCCGCATGTGACTTTTATTGTTTCCCTGGGTGATAACAGTCCTCAAAGGGAAAAGTTTTGCCAATGTGGAAGAGGTGAAACAAAAAACAGCAAAAGCACTAAAAGGCATCAAAACAGATGAGTTCAAGTTCAAAGCTGTTTTGAGCAGTGGAAAAAACATCTTGATAAGCATATTGCATCAAACTGAGAGTACTTTGAAGGTGACTGAAGTTGAAACACGTAAGAATACACAATTTTTCATAAATAAATCCCATTTGGGAAGTTCTCCCTCATATATGTGAATATATTGTAAATGAATATATATGTATTATAAATATACATTTTAAAATAAAGTTGAGTGGGCTGAATGAAACCACTTAACATCTTTAGATTTGCATAATGATAATCCTTCTCCAAAAAATCAGCTCAGAGCTGTTTATAAGGTATTTGTCTTAAATACAAAGTTGTTAAAAAAGTAGAAAGTAACAGGATGAGAAAAGGTATAGAAGGAAAATCCTAATCAAAACAAATCTGATAACATACTAAAAAAGAACCACTTCACAAAGATGGTATTTGCTAGACAAAAATTGTATGACAATTTAAAACTTAAGTGGATTTAAAAAATCAAAACATTTAAAGTAAAAATTCACAGAACTGTACGTACGAAGGAGTGACTGTGCAACTATGGGGCTCTCCAGGTGCCGCTTTCAGTCTCTGATCAAAAGGACAAAAAAACAAAAAGGGCTAAGTGTTTAAGAAGGGGATGCAATGTGCAGTGTTGGAATACAATTAGCAGGCTTTATCTAATACATACATAAGATGCTTTTCCAACATTTGTAGGGTTCACACATTCTTTTCAATCACACAATATGCTAGTAAATATTGATCGTATGCTGGGGGCCGTGAAGCTCATTTCGACACAGCTGAAAGGACAGCTCTCACACTGAATGTGTGCTCTGACACTTCCAAACATACATGAGCTACCCCTCCACCACACACAATGAAAACCTGCAGCATCCTGTGCTTCTCATTTTGCAATCACAGTCAGCCTTGGTTTTCATTATTTACTTCTGCCTTTCTCTCATCATCGTTCTGTACTTGCCCTCCCTCATGTACTAGATTGTGAACTTTCTGTTGTCAGGTCTGTGTTTTCCTGTGTCGGCATTCCCATTCATTCCTGATACAGTGCCTGGTACTTAGTCAAGGCAGCACATAATGTGTATTTGTCTAATTTAATGTAAGTGTTTTAGGATGGACAATCACAGCCAGATCTACATCTCTGAAGGCCTGTGTAATTAGTCATTCTCAGCATTTGTGTGAGAGAGGAGACATTTGGGCACAAGAAGACTGATAATACTATAATATGAGCTTTGAGATTTCTTACTCTACCATTACCAAAATTCATCTCATCAGGCCATGTTGTCTTTGTTCTAATCTGCTTTGGTGACCTAAAATGTATCATATATTACCTCCTTACAGGAATATTTATGTGTACAATTCTGGTGTTTTGGAGAGCATTATAATCACTAAATTAGCTGAATTAACATTACAAGACATTCAAAAAATCCCAGAAAACAGGAAATATATATTTGGTATTTGAATATAGTAGATGGTATCTAAGATCGAATCCAGAGCAAATTTTATGGCTAAATTACAAACTTTTCTAAATAACATTGCTAAATGAAATATTTCAAGCATACAGAAAAGCATGGAGGGTTATAACAAACCAGTTTGTCAAATCTTAGCACTTGTCAATATTAGTCACATTTTTTAAGCCAACAGATATCACAGATGTAGTAGAAAACTGTGATTCGTCTCCCCCATCAAATGAGATTTCTTTAATAGAAACTCCGACTCTGTTTTAACTGTGTAACTATAAACAGTAACACCACAGTGTATTCTCCAAGTATTGGACATTACTAAAAGTGACAATGGATCAAAAAAATCATCGTTAGGTTAAGAAAAGGGTTAGATATCTATTTAATATACTTAGAAAACCTATTGTTTGATTGTGACCAGTGATATTTTTAAGAATGATCAACACGTATTTAAACATCCAACAATTCATTTTTGGAAAATATGTCTATAATGTGAGCTGGAATTGTACAAATATAAAAATCAAGAAAATGCTTTGTGTGTTGGCCGCAAACACACCACTCAATTTTGTGCAATTGGAGGCAACAGATAGTGAACCTCAATGAATAATATGCTCTCTGAGTTGTCAAATTGTGTGTGAAAAAGAGACAGACTTATGCCAAAGGGGTGACATAATTACTAAAAGCGGAATAGGCTTGCACTAATCATATTTTCAACAACTGAGTCATTTGCTTTCAGCACATCTTGTCATACGTCATAACAGGCATGCCACTCTTGGAAACACTAACAGAAGATCACATTCATTCTTGAGAATAAGGAAATTTAAAAACGTAATGCAGCACATCCATGTTAAAGCTGTTCAGTTAACGAGTCTTTGAAGAACAATGGAACATTCCAAATGAGTTAGTGGAATAGATAAAAATCTTTCTATGTATCAAAAACACATTATATGCAAATATGCATGGAATTCCGAAATAAATACTTATCATTCATTCCTATAAATATTCAAAGTATTTGCATTTCCTTGTATGGACTTTTTTTATTTGCAGAATTTGAGAAGCAAAAAAATGGAATTAAATTTTTTTAAGTTGAAGAGAGTCAAAATGACTGTCTACTAAACCCAAGAGTTAAGCTCATGTATCTACTCTGTCACTGAACCCAGGCAGGCAAGGCTATAGGACTGCCCAGCCGAGAAGGAAAGGGGAGAATGCAGGTTTCCCGCAGGTATCTTGCACCCCAAACAAGAAGGCATCCTGTTCCCACATGCCCACTTACTCTCTCCAACACATTTACCAGGCAACGTACTGGTTTTCTTTAAGATTTCTTTAAACATTATTTAAAAGGTGATTATTCAAGTGAATAAAATGAACTAAGTATAAGTAATTTTCTAGATCAGTCCTGTGGAATGAAAAGACAGTGTGAGCCACACATGTAATTTTAAATTTTGAGTAACCAAATTTTAAAAAAGTGACAGAAAAAAGCAATTTAATAATAAATTTTACTTAACCTGATATATCTAAATATTCATTACATATAATCCAAATCTA
>PVIA01012731.1:0-36185 GCA_004024845.1 Tonatia bakeri
GGGCGGGGTCAGCCTCACTCCCAGAGACCCCAGGTTCGAAGCTGAGAGGCCCCTGTGAGCACGCGCTGGGCAGTGTTACCAACTGACCGCCCGAAGCCCACGTTCTACTCACCTCCTCACCGACTTCCCACTTCAGACCCTGTGCCCCCTTGTCTGGTCACATCCCCAGTTTGTTTCTGGATGTAAAGGAAATGTGAACAGCCTGCTAAATGTCTCTCTGACATGGGCCAAAATCTTTTTTCAAAACCCTGCCATTCTTTAAGTCTTCCTCCTAAACTTTGGGGGTAGCAGCACTGGGTTTTCCCACCTGAGCCTAGTTGTTTCAAATGACCTTAAGCCATTACAGTAAGCAAGGCTGGGATAGACCAAACGGAGAGTTCATGGTTAAAAGGCAAGAGTTATCATGCTTGAAACGCGTGTTGTGGCAACATGTTCAGCTCTGGTTATTTGCACATAAGATAGACAAGACGCTGGCAGTGCACTGACTGTGGAGGCACCAGGATTTCCTAATCAGTGTCAACCTCAGCTCTACCCAGCAGATGCCTTCGCTAACGGGCTGTTCTCCAGACGACAACCAGCAGGCAGTGGGTCAGACAACAGAGAGGCCCCTACCGCTCCCACAGCCCTGAAGTCAGAGCCGAGGGCAGGCTGGGCTGCCTCTGGGGTTGGGCGGGTGGGTGCCATCTTTGTTCATCAGTACAGCTTTATCATTGTTCTCCCACGTGAGGCCAAAGTCAGCCCCCACCCCCCCACCCCCCCCAGTCATACAGCACCCTCACTAAGCCGACTCTCCGTAAAATTTGGCAACCGTAACCCCAACCACTTTTACACAATGAAAAGGTAAGTATGTGCAATCCACGTGTCTGTACTATCTAGTTCTCTTGAAAACTTTCAAAACTCAACAGAAAAAAAATCTAATTTAAAAATGGGCACAAGACAGGAGCAGCCGTTTCCCTGAAGAGGATGGAGACAGTGCAAACAAGGACATAAAAGGCCTTTCAATTCCACCAGCCATTAAGCAAATGCAAATTAAAACTACCAGTAAGGTGAGAATGAAATTTGTTACCAAAAAATAGCAAGTTTATAGGAAACTGAATACATTTGTGGGCTACACTACCTCTGGCTTTATTTTTCTACTATAATGTTTTTCTTAATTTGTTCAGTTATGTTTAAGACTTCTGTTAAAAAAGTACAAGCATCATCTTATTTGTTAATTTTGTTTGGTTCTTTTTGATCAGATACTTGAAAACATTTAAAATGATGATATAGCAGTGTGATAGTGATGAACTACATACAGAGGAAATATTTTTATCTCCAAAAACTCTTTTATAATTATTCAAATAATGAGAACTTGCATTTTCTATTTTGAATAAAGGTAGGCAGTAAGAAAGGACTTTTAACAAATTGTGTATGGAATACAAAATTCTTTCTTACATTTTTATATGTTGCTTTCTATACAGTGACTCTGGGACTTTCACATACCAAGTGTTGGTAAATGTGAAGTGAATTAACCACTGTTTGTTGAGTAATAATGCAGAAATTAAATGAGTACGGAGTGGAATCAGACACACCCCGCTCACTACTACGTTGGGACACAGAGGCTAAAACATACTTGATCCACAGTAAGCTAGCATCATTTCCCTCTAACCGATGTGGTTAACCAGCTCTTCAGTCCTGATGCCTGTGCAGATCTGAGAGGCTGAACATGCCTGCTCTATCCGTCAGAGCCCTGTTCTCCGGAACGCAGAGGTGTTCGAGGCAAACCTCGCCGCCCTGCCGGCTCTCTGGGCTGCGTGAGGGCAGGACGAGCAGGCTGGGTGCTCACATGGACCGAAACTTCAGGGCTTAAAAATACCAGTTTACTTCAAAAATTAATTTCTCTGAGCTTTCGTTTTCTCACTGAGAAACTAACAAATGCACTAAACTCACCATCGTCAATTTTTAGACGCTAATTGGATCAGTGGGCGATGAAAGTTTCCAAGGAGAGGGCAGAAGCAGGCAGATTTCCTGCCACTTGGTTGTTAGTTACACGCAGTTTCCCACAGTCGGTAAAAGACAATGGGCAGCAGAGCTGTGGCTGCATGTCCGAGAATGTCTGTCCTGGTGGCGGCCAAAGTGAAGGGCAACCCTGGGGAGAAACCGAGGAGTGGAAGTGGGAGACTTTGCAAGTCGCCGGAGAAACCTCGGTCCAAGTCCTCCCATTAGCTCGTGGGTTGATGCAGAAAAGCACAGTAGTGGATCACTCCCTCCTTTCACTACACTTTTCTATACTTTGCTGAGATGGAAGGTATAGATTTTATTTTATTTGTCAATTTCAAGAATTATACATACCTCTGTAAGACTGCCCCAAACATGATACACAATAAAAGCTCTCACATGACCCTTCTCAGGCGGTGAAGCCCACATCACCAGGTAGACCTTTTCTGATCACCAGGTAGACCTTTCCTGATCTCCAGCACCCAGGCTGGTTAGGCATGCACTTGAAATTCACGTAAATAACATGTACATTTGTTTCTTTTTGTGCCTGATTTGTTTCGTTCAGCATCATGTTTTCCACATTCATGCATGTGGTTGCTTACTTCAGCAGCTCATTCCTTTCTGTCGTGAATAACATTCCACCCCGTGAATATGCCCCCGTTAGGTTGCTCATTTCTGTGTTGATGGGCATTTATTAGTTTACTGGCTACTAACCACATTAAACATTGCTGCTCTGAATATTCTTGCATGAGTTTTTTTTGTGCATGTTTTTGTTTATCTGCAGTAAATATTTGTAACTCTGCCTTCGTCAACACAAAAAAATTAATTCAAAATGAACCATAACTTAAATGTTAAAGCTGGAACCAAAAAGATTGTTGATGAAAGCACTGAAGAATATCTTCATAAGTCTGGGGTAGGAACACTATCTTAGAATACATTTAAAAATTTCAGCACTAAAATACATAAATTTGCTTTCATTAAAATAAACCTTTTTGTTTATCAAAAATCACTATTTAAAACGAACAGAAAGACATCAACTGAGGGATTATATATAAAGTATATGTGAAGTACTTCAATAATTTAGTCATAAAAATAATAAGAACTGGTGCCATATTCCTGAAGTGGAACTGAATCTGGGGGACACTAAGGAGTCCCTGCAGCATTTTAAGAACAAGATGAATGTGGGAACATTTGTCATGTTGCTCTCTAAGAACAAGACTGGCATTCCGCCGTTCACCCCCCGTGCCGGTGCAGGGGGCTCCTGGCTAGGGGAGACCCTGACTGTCAGTGCCAGTGTCCCCTGTGCCTAACAGGGTGGCCAAGATGCGTGGTCACTCAGTCTGCCATTCAGCAAACACACACGTTGCAGTAAATCAGTGTTTGTTTAACTTCTGGAGTTTGCTCTCCCAGACAAGGAGGCAAAACCAAACATAAAATAGTTGACTTATTTTAAAAGCCCAGAAATTGTCCCCATGACTATACTTTTGTTTTACCTTGTCTTTTCAAACAGAATTTTAAATATGTATATAAAACCCAGTGTGTGGAAACATCTGACAATATGGGTTTTGACGTGAAACATGCCTCATTTGAACCCTGGGCCCCAGATGATTTCACTGATGTGTAACAGTCTAACTCAACCTCTCCAAACCCTAGTTCCCTCATTTGCTGCATAGTACAGGATTGTGAGGGTGTGGAACAGAACGCACTGAGGGCATTGAGCACACTTGAGGCATACAATAAATATCCATGGTGTCAGCCATTATCAATATTTTCCTGCCATCCGGACTCTTGACCCCGTGTTCTAATTGTTCTTCTTACCCCGGTATATTTCTCTACATGTGAAATCCCTAGACCGCTTGGAATTACCCTTCCAAAACAGCTGCAGTAACCATCGTCCCTGCTCTCCAAAGTGAGTTCTGTTTACCTGTGGGATAAACACCATCACCTTAGCTTTCAAGTCATCGTCTTTCCTGTTACTCTGTGCTGTACACTCTGCTAAAAAATGAACTATTGTTAAAAGCCCATGCCAAGATCCTCAACCCCTTGTTCTGTTCGAGCTGCTCTTTCTGCTTGAAACACTCCCCATGTTGTTCCTTGAAACTCTGTGCCCTCTCGCTCAGCCAATGCACGTCTCTCCTCCTGAGCTACTGCAGCATCGTATATATTTATGGCCACCCCGTGGCATTTGTTACATATATAACAAATATATGTATTCTTGGATTATCACTGTCATGAGTTCGTGTTATTTCAATTAATGATGATGATAAGGCGGACTATTTTTAAGTACCTACAATATGCCACACATTTTGAAAAGTTCATAACCCACAATATATCTAACTTTTATAACACCTCCGAGTAAGTATTACAGGCTCCATTTCCTTGAGTAGGAGGGGCAGAGATTTTAGGTAACATGCTAAGATCACACAGGAAGTGGAAAAAGCAGGTTTGAAGCCCATGTTTGACTGTAAAGCTCACTCAGTTGTACCAGCTTGTTTCAAACACGTCTCCTCCTGCTGCCAGATTATAAATTCTTCGACACCAGGAGAAATGTCCTACACAACTCTGCGAGACCTCCAAACCCTAGCCTGGAGTCTATTTTTCAACACAGAGCTACACACCGTATTGTGCCTTTTTACACATTATTCCAAACACTGTTGGCGACATCTCTCCAAGACAGGAGAGTCTCTGCCATCATTGCTGTTTGAACTCAGATGAGGGGCCTGAGACAAACGGCAGTTAGGTAACCTCTTCCAGATCACGTGGCAGGTAAGTGGCAGAGGCCAGTTTTGAAGCAAACTGGGAAATGCTGGGAGCGTCATTTGGGAGCTGGGCCCTGGCTTTGGCTTGGTGGACGCCTAGGGGCAATCCTAAGCCCTGACAACGAGGCACGCTGGGCCAGGAACAGGCAAAGCATGTGAGGAGTGCTATAAATGCCATTTCTAAGGGCAGAAAGATGGTGTCAGCTCAGACCAGCAAATCCCCTGAGCTTAGTGATGGCCCAGTCAGATCAGGCCCCTGCTTTTTCAACAGTTGCTCTCTGTGGTATCCAATTTTCCTCTGAAGTTTGAAATGTGCAAGATTGCATAGAGGATGTTATGAAAAATGCCTATTTTTATCTTTAATTTGCACTCACTGAGCTGAGAATTTTTGGGAGACCTAACTCTGCCTTATGGAAGATCCTCTCTGCGTCGCTTTAGGCCTTTTATTCTTAGGAACCATCTGGTGGGAAACCTGGGGTCTCAGTCAGAAACTTTAAATGCATCTTGTTTCTTTTCTTTACGTCCTATTTCTTCCTCTCCTTCCTTCCCTTTCTTATGGTTCTGGAAGTCTCACTTGCTTTCCTCATTTTCTTTATCTGTCCAGCAACGATGCTTCCCTCTTTCTCGGCACGTGGGCTCCAACGATTGCTCACGTCTCGTGGTTTGCATGGGCTGCCTTCTGCCTCCAAGCCTCATCTATCATTAATGACATCATTAATTCATGGAAGTGTCTGGTTCACAGTAAATGTTTCATAAAATTATCACTATTACCACTATTATGACTACTGAGCTATGTGCATTGATAACAGTAAACCAGGGGCAGTTTCAAGACATACTCAAGATCTAGAAGTGAGAGAGAGATCAATGGACTTGCCAAAAGTCAGGAAAATACTAAAAAGAAGAAGTGAAAGAAAAACTTACTGTTGGTTGAGTCACCAGTGTACACCAAGTATCGGCACATTTACCTTACACACACACACGCACACACACACACTTGTCTGTAAATGCTGCCATCTGTCCTGTCCATGACACCACGTTCTAAGGCCGGTCCTGCTTGTGCAGACTGACTCTGGGACTTCTGAGAGGGGAGGTCGGGAGGAACATCAGAGTGGTGGGAAGCAGAAGGCGGGGCACAGATTCCAGGGCTGAGAGGTGAGAGCTGTCTGTACTACAGGGGAAAAAGGGTTTTAAGAAATGTGGAGGAAACTATGCATTCCTTTCATGGACTTTGAAAAATAGATATATGGAAAAGGAAGTTAAGGACTGAGGTTATCTGGAATTTACCTTTATTTACATGGGTCATGTTTTATCCACCAGAACACCTCTCTGGGAAGACCGCATGTGATGGCTAGGCATTCCATGTACATCGCCTCTGTTCCCCACAGCAATCATGCATGGAAGACAGGTATCTGCGCCACATTTTCTGTCTGACAACACTCAAGTTGAGATGCCGAAATGCCACCTGTGGCCATGTTGCGAACCACTCACGGGCCCGGGCAGAAGCCAGATCTCCTGAAGGCAGGTTCTTCCCCGTGTCCAGCCTGTGTCTGCCCAGGGCTCACTCTCTGGTCCCTCCCTCTAGTGACCCCTGCTTACGGACGGCCACAGGGGCTTCAAACAAAGCCAGCGATAGCTTGCACCACTGCAGGCCAAGCCCCACTTTCTCCTTCTTCCATCCATTTTGAACTTGCTCACTCGCCGGCTACATTGGTTCCCAGCATACTTAGATTTCTAGCCCAGCGAGGCCTCGTTTGGTTATCGTTCAGACTTAGTGATCGGCCTTCAGACAGACTTTGACAAAACAGGCTCTTTCTCCTCCATGGAGGGGTGGGGGGAAGCCCAACTCTTCACTGTTCACTTCATGCATCAGACACTTCTGTGTTTTGCCACGGTTTGCTAATCCAGTCCTGCGGGCCCCATCTCTCCCACTTCATTGAAATAATCACTGTCGTCAGTACTGATTTCAGTACGACACTCTTCATTTTGCAAACTGCTTTCACATGCATGAGTGATTCCAGGTGTCACACGCACTCTGTGATACAGAGTGCCACAGGAAATTTGGAAAACAGGTGTATAAAAAGCTAATCAGAAGTTGCTACCCAAATACAACAGTGAAAATAAGAAATTCATAAATTTTCCATTCTCTGTTTTTATTCCATTGATTTGTTTTTATTTAACATTGTATCATGGAATTCCTTTTGGGTACTGCATAAACTTGATTTTAATTATGATTCTAGTTATAATAAAAGGTACGATTTCTCAGCCAACTATATGTACTGCTCTTGGTATTTTATACATATTATCAATTCATTCTTACTTAAAAAATATTAAACAGAAAACATTTTTCTTGTTATACCAATCAGAAAATAAGGTTTCAGAGATAGAATAGCTTGCCCAAGATAACTTGATAATTTGGTACAGTAAAATAAACCATTTCCTCCTGATGTTAAATTTCACATGCTCTTCACTGTTTAGTACTATATGGAACCCTGAAATAATTTTCATTTATTGGGTTATTTGTCCTTCTTTCATATTATTTCCTTAGGTTAGCTTACAAAAATCAATACTACTAAATCAATATATATAAATTGTACTTATTAAATCTATTGAGATAGGCCTAAGAATAAAATGCTCCAAAGTTAACCAGCAATAATTTCCACTCACACCAGCAATTCATTTCACAGAACAATTGCTAGACCCGCTGAAACATGGCACCTCATTACTGTTTTAATTTTCACTCCTTTGGGCACATTTTCTCTGTAGGCAACTAAGCATTTGTATTTTCTCTTGTCTGAATTAGTCCTTTGCCACTTGCCTGTCCTGGTCCTGCTGTTTTTCTTGAGCACATACAGAGATTTCATCATTATATTCCCACTCTAAGAGTTGTGCGTATATGTGTGCATGTGCATGAACACATGTGCATACATGTGTGTATGCACATGTAAAAGATGCGTAGGTCAATGATCCCTGTCAGAGCATGCACTTGCCTGCCCAGCGCCCATCCCTCCCACTTTTGGTCACAGCACCTTGGTTGTCTTGAGGAACCTCAGTCCTTCCATACTAGGTGCCCGTGGTTTATTTAGGGGCCACCACCATTGACTTCTGCGTCCTCCTGCATCCTCCTAACATGAATAGTGGGCTAAGATCCAGGAACCGAATTCAAGAGGGAGGCAATCTTGCCTGGAAGTTTGGCTGGGACTCTTGGGAATGAGTTCCTCCCCTTCCTCTGCAACACCTAAGCCCGTAAAACACAACCCTGTAACTCGTGGTGCCGTCGTTTTTCTCAGGGAAAGATTTCCTGGGGATAAAGTCATCAAGAAGAAAGCAAAATAAAACCAGAGAGTGAGACATCACTGGAGTGTTTCTGTTCCAAGAGAAATAAATCCCAGATGGATCCTTCTGGTCACATGAGACTCTAGTCTGAGCTGGACAGGTGGAGTGTCACTTGCTAGCAAACGCTGTCTGGTACCTTTGAGTCTGCCTGCTAGCATCCTACTCATAGCCCTCCCCGGTTCTGATGGAGCCACTTTTCTGAGCTAGGCTTCTCACCAGGTTCCATCTACCTCCCATTGCTCCTTGCCATTTCCTGTGTCAAGGGTCTCCCAGCAGTCCTAAGTCCACCCTGAATGTCTTCAGACAAGGGCTCCCAGGTGACCACCACCCTGGCCCTTGCTGATTTCTCGATTTTGGTTCTGATTCCATCTTCTTGGATCTGAGTCCTCTCATTCTTCTTATAAATTCTCACGAATGGTGCCTGAACATCAACATTCTATGATCTTTAAATCCCCTCACTGTGTACCCTGGCTGGTCTCCCTGAAGCCACGGCTGCTTGCCAGTGGCAGTTATGTCCTAGGCGTGGATCTCCCTGTCAGCGGTCAGGACAGAAGTTCAGTGTCACTGTTAGCTCTCACTTCTAAGCATGAGAATGAATCCCAGATGTCTTATTCACTGAACGATTGCATAAATTAACTTTACCCATATTGTGGCATATTTCAATCATCCCCGAAAAGGAAAACATCTATTTTTACTTAGGTTTGACATATTCAAATGATACTACACAAAGAACACCAGGTGTCTTTGGTGCTAAACTTTATTGATGTGGATTTTATTAAAAGACATTATTCATTGCCTATGTTCATGACTTGTACAGCTAACGCTATTGCTGAAATTTAAGCTTCCTAATAAACAAGATTCATATTATAAGGTCACAAGTGATCATGACAACCAGAACATTGCAAACAAATAAATGATTCCACCTAATTATGGTCCCAAGCATGTATATGGTGAGTCACTAAGAAACTGAAGAAAATGTATCATCCCTTAGAATCGTCCTTTGGGTTGAACGGATGTTGGCTTTGGAGTAGAAATGTCCTTCTGACCAAGCCCTACTGAGAATCAAACACAGTCTAGAGTTAACCTGAGATTGTCTCCACTTTAATCACATTGCCCTCCTTTGATGCCATTCTCTGGCTCTTCCAGGGGACTGAGCTGTGATTCCTATTTAACCCTTTTTATGTGTAGACTTTGATATTTCAGCATTAGTTAACCGACAGTAGGATGGCTTTTAAATAAAAACAGAAAAACTTTTTCCTCTATTTCTTTCATTAATGTTTCTGGTAAGCACCTTAAAAACCAGACCACTTTGTGTTCAGCCCTCGCTCCCCTTCTCTCTTCCCTTTTGCTGAGCTGTCAGACTCCTCCTCATCTTGGATGCTTGGCTCCAGACAGGGAAGGCTAACCTCTTGGTTACATGGACAACTGTTTACCAATCATTTTTTTAATAAACATTTTGATTCCTATTTTCAAATGGTGTTGTCATAAGAATATGCCACTTTAATCTGAAAATTTGGATTGAAATTCAGGCTCAATTTTTGATTAATTGACTTACTAGCCTCTAAATATTTCTTTGTCTGGGAAAAGGGTTTTACAATAATACTTAAATTATATAATGATGTCATTCCTATCTTCCAAATAGATTATGAGTGTTATTCATCCAGAGGCCATGTCTTATTTGCATATCTGGTGCTTACATCACGCATGTTCCATCGTGATGAGTAATACATATATTTGTTATTGCCATTTTGCAAGTATCATTATTGCTGTATTGAACATAGGGATATGGAAAGTCAATGAACAGGTTTTATCTAATTTCACTTATTCCTTAATAGCACTGAAAATAATTTACATATGAAATCCACATGCTCTCTTTCATTTTTTTAATAAAAAGGCTGAGATTTTCCTCAGACTGCCTCAGTTCACTCATTCATACACTCACACATATACACACCTTGCCTGTAAGTGTATTGTAATTACAGATTATGGACCAATTAGAGTGTTATTTATGCCTGAAGATTCCATACTAATTCTATGTGAAGTTATTATGAGAAACCTAGCATAGGCTATGCGGGTAATTGTTCTAAAGTCATAAGTGGATGCTCTTTAATTTTATGATTATTTGTACCACAGGAAATAGCAAGTGGCCAAAAATCAAACCCGAAGGGCATTGCGCATCTGTTACCCATGTCCGTTCAGTGACGCTGAACCTTAGGAATGCCAACAGCACAGCTCATTCTGGGTTCAGAGACAGCGGCCTCGGGGGCAGAGCTGATGCCAGCTCCCGCCTGTGCCCCGGGAAGCCACGCTGCAGGGGGTGCTGCCGACACCTAGCTTGGAGCTCAGAGATAAAGGGTGAACAAGGAGTTAAGGGGAATCCTGAGTTCCTCAAAAAATCTTTAGCTTTGCAATAATTATGCACATATAAACAAATACATAAATACGGAATGATAAAATAGTAGAAGAATGTGTTCGCGATGTTCCTGAGCAGTTGTAACATTTTTACCCGTCACCTCATCACATGCTCACGTCCTTCAAAGCACAGTGTTTTCACTGTAGAGATGAGGGACCGTGAGACCGAGACCTTGACCTTGTCGCACAAACGTGAGGCAGAGAAAGTGCTCCCACCCGAGAAGCCTGCCTCCAGGACTCAGGCCCTCCACCGTCTGACCCTTTCCGGAGGCGAAGGGTACCACCGCCTACTCTCCACCAGCTCGTCCCCCGGGCCCAGACCCGGCCACCACTTGCACTTCTTCCCTTCTTTTCGTCTGGTCTCTGGAAGAAGAACCGCTTCACCTGCTGAAGTTTTGAACACTTCCATCCTCTGCTCCTTAGAGACCTTGCTTCCTTCTTCTTCCCTTTGTATCCCACTGCCCCCCACACACACACATACACACACTCCTTTGGTCACATTTCCTGGTTTGCAAATATAAGACTTGACTCACATTGCAAAGCACCTTTCATATTGCCTGTTCATAAATGCACTAACCTATTGTGTTTGCGGTCAACATCAACATTGTGTAAGAGTGTCCCCTGTTCACTTTCTCCACGTCACTGTCACGTGTCAGATTATGAGGATGCCTCGGAGTCGCTCCCAGTGGTGTGTCCGCGGTCCACTCGACCATCCTCCGGCTCACTGTGCTGCAATGCAGTCCCCACGGCATGCATGTCTATGTCCTTGAAAGGATCGCTCTCCTCATGCACAGGACACACCTGTGTCCCACTGTCCCTCCCTCTCCCGAACTGCTGTCAGTCTGCTCTGCTGGACTTGACATTTTCTCAGCCTTTTATTCCTAGGGCCTGCTACACTTTCCGGCAGACAACCTTAAAATTTATGAGAGACCAGAACCTAGACAGGAGTGGGGAGGGCCTCTGGGAGGAGCTGTCACATGTGTGTCCTCCCGAGAGCTCTGTGGGAGGGACTCTGCAGACGTAACCCCTCACTTCCCCCTCCGCTCGATAAAGCACTCCCCCCACTGTGTCCCAGCAGTTCGTGCACGCGGCTCACCATATCTGCACGTGCCAGACTGCAATCCTTTCTTTTTCCCAAATAAATCCTTTTGGTGGTGGAATATGTAGTTGGTTTTTATTTATGGTGAACATAAGTGATGAACGGTAGTTGAACAAATTAAGAGTGGAGTGAAAAAATGCATCCCGAAGGTGGTAATTCCCTTTCCTTTTCCTTTTCCATGCTCCGAAATATTTGTGTGCTGACTTCTTTATCTCCTGACACTAGAACACATCCTCTATGAGAAGAGAAATGTCTCACTCCCTGATACTTTGTCTCTCGGTGTCCAGCATAATGCCCGTCAGGCCCTGGGTGCTGAACAGACAGACAGTGTGTACCCCGCGAATACACGAGTGAGCACGCGCAGCCCGCGGCGAGTGAAAACAAACACAAAATTAAGGACGGTGTGTCGGCACGAGGAAGCCACTGAGGATCAGTGGGCGAGTGGTAAAAGGGACAGAGGAATACAAAGAATGGAGTGGGGTCCTCTGCCAAAGAGCAGCGTGTGGCATTGGTGGTAGACTGGAAGTGTGAGTGATCTGCAGTCACGTGTTAGACTGTGTGCTGTGTGTGTGTGAGGCGACTCTCACGTGTCAGACTCTGCATGTTTGTATCTGTGTCGAGACATCAAAATTAATGCGATACAGTTGCTGCCTTCAAGCTGTGGGGAGAGGCAGGCAGAGGGAAGTCCTGTGCTTTTGTCTCCACCAACTGCAAGCAACAATAGCAGGGGACAAGCATAAATGTCTGGTTGCATTTGACATTGTGTTTTAAAGTTTGTATTCATTTTTTATCTTGGACATATTGGGGGGCGCTGGTAGAAATAGCCTGATAAATCACAGGTTCATGTACTGTCAATATGTGATATAGTCTAAAGGGTCATCTCCAGAGTTTTGGACTCTTTACCAGCTGAAGGGGCTGGCAAAGCAGACGTGAATCATTGTCAGCCAGAGCCGTTCCAGCCTGCTCGATACCTGTCACGGGAAAGTGGCCATGGGAGAGAGACACGGACCTGCCAGAGCGTTCCACGGGCCTCCCTCCGCGGGCAGCCCTGAGACGGTGCTGTGTGACGTGGTCTTTGCTGCTGACATATGTGCACATCAGTGATAATGCCCCTTGGACTTCTGAGGAAGAGGGGGACGGGCAGGAGGTGTGGCAGGAAGGACCCAGGAAGGAGACGCCGGTTGAGATGTTTCTTTAACCTTGCATGGCAGGCAGCAGGCATTGAAAGGCTAACAGCCCTTCCCACAGATCTTCCTGCCAGACTCTCCCACAGGCTAGGGCTTGGGTGGACTCACAGCTTAGTTGCCATAAGCTTGAGCTTTGCCCTGAGTTCCCTGATTCAAATATCGGCTCTACTACCTACTAGCTGTGTGAGAACCACAGATTACCCAGGTTCTCTCTGAGCTAACTTTCCTAGGGATAAAAAGCATTTCTGTCTCACAGGGCTGTAACAAGAATACAGTAACGCAATGCTTGGGAGAAATAGATGAGATCAATGTGTAAAACACACTGCTTGGCACACAATAAAACACTCCATATTAACCATTTAAAAGATTATTAAGGCAATTACTTGTACATACCCCATAGTCTGTTTGATTCTTATAATTCAGGTTGGAAAGCATACACGTTTTTGCATTTTCTGCAAAAGAAAACTGCAGTTCAGGGAACTAAGTTGTCTCCTAATTATAGTGCAGAATGCATTCTATCTCTTTGTCTTTGGACAGTGGGAAGAAATGTGAGCAGTGGTCCAGTACCCAAGATCCGACATGCCCAGTGTTCGCACCATCTCCCTCCTCACGTGGGTATCTTGGGGAGCTCTCTCCCTCTACCTGGGTACCACCCTTTCTGAAGCTCTTTCTTTAAGCCTGGCTCTATTTCCCTAAACTGACTCCTTGTAATGAGCACTCTGGACAGTCTCTGTCATCATTGTGCCCAGCTGTGCTCAGGAAGGGACCTTCCCTGACCACTTGTCACATGCCCTTCACATCCTCTCCAGCTTCTCCACCAGCCCTGGCTGAGTCCCACTGCCGGGATGCACAGTAGCCAAGTCTGGGGTTAGGTCACTTTGGGGAGAAAATGTAGGATCCAAACTGGACCAGACCCCTCACACCCCACTTCAACAGGTCATGGTCTACACCTTAAGCTATCAGCTCTGTCCCCTACTGCCCACCTGTCCTCAGACACCCTGGTCCATGAACTCACTTCTGGTCTTCTAGGCAATAACTACACCCCAGACAGAATGCTTCCTTTCACCCCTTCTCCCCACACACGTGACTCAGATGTGCTCCTGGATTCCATGTGTCTCCGGTCACAGGGGAAAAAAATCCTATTCTATCCATCGCACACCCACCTATTGGAGATTTTCCGTCTCACAGTTTGTAAGTGACGTGCTAAGACTTGACCCTTGTTATTCTTCCACTCCATTCTTCGGCCATGCCTTAGTTGCCATCCCAGTCCCCACTGTGGAATGGGCAGACCCGTGAGAAAAGACCCACAGGAAGCACAGGGAAACCACGTAAACACAAGTACAAGGGCAGCGTATGATTCAGCTGTTAAAGTACATGCCATCGTGTGGGACAGAACACTGAAAACAAATGACAAACAAGGCAGACACAAACTCCGCACAGACAGCAGCATGGCAGCCACCTGAGGGAGAGGGCTCAGGGAGGCCGTGGAGGTGGCGACAGAAGGAGACTGGACTTTGGGTGATCAAGACAATGCAATAGACAGATGACGTATCAGAATCGCACACTGGAAACCTGCATACTTTTATTAACCCTTGTGGCCCCAATAATTTTAATAAAAATAAATGATTTAAACCTAGAAAAAAATAAAGGCTGAATAATAGAAAATAAAAATGCAAATGTTCACCCTACCTTTTATTTTAATGTCAACAGGAATGTTTAAATTTTATTTTGTATTTCATGAAGTCATGATGGCAGCATTTTCGCCCAGACATCTGATCTTTGTAAATCTTACACATTACACAATTAATTTTTTTTCACAAAATCAACATAAATGTTTCCGTAATTGTTATCTATTCCTGAAAAGAAAACTAAAAACAAGGATACTTTCAAAGACATGTGTAGGCACCCAAAATGGAGATATTTATATTCCCGCCTCCCTGCCTCTCTCCCTCTCTCCCTCTCTCTCTCCTCTCATCTGGATCCATCATCAGCCAAGGCCCCGATCTGCCTTTTGTTTTGGTCTGACCTTCTCACTTGGGAGGAGGGAGGCCAGACGGTGCCAATGGGGGTGTAACAATGGCGCACGAATTGCATCCTCTAGGGACGTCTCCCCGTCCTGACTGTGCCACCGCCTTCCTTTCACAGGGCCACCAGGTCCACCATCTCACTGTGACAGCCGAAAGCCCTCCGTGTGACACCACGGGAGACCGGATGTGCAGGGTGTTTGGGGCCGTGAAGGGTGTTTCCTCATCCCAATCTTTCTTCCCTCCTCACTGGTTAAATCTCAGGAACGCTGTCACAAAGAGCTGCTATTATTTCGCCTTGACCACCGAATGGCCTCCGTTTCCAGCAGCCGAATCAGATGAAGGATTTGGGGACGGCATTCAAGTTTGTTGGTCTTTCATCCTCTCCTGCCTCATTACCGAGGCTGTGGAATTTATCTTTGGTTACTTTTTTCTAACTCATAAAGCCTTCTGGATCAGCCCAAGCAGACGGCTCGGGGGTGACAGAGAGGGCTGGCGTGATTCACAGCCAGAAACGCTCTGAGAAGCTCCCGCCTTTTGTTGCACCCACGTCAGCCGTGACCCTTAGGCCGACTCCGTCAGAATGGAGGAAGCGACCAGGCATCACCACAATGTATTTGGAACTCGTCTGTCTCTGGGTAATGATGGAGAAAGAAGGATAGGTTTCCAACTACCACAGCCCCATTATCTACCAAGGACAAGATCAAATTCCTTTCAATCCGAGGAGCACGTTTAAGGGAGGACTGTTCTTGCGTTAAAAACCCTGCTACACCCCCAGCTCCTCCCAGAACCTCTAAGAAAAGCATGGACAGCAGAGCAGGAAGAAGAGAGGTTAAACAGTCCCAGACACTCACTTGATTGTTTCCATGTAGGATGGCACGTGTTATTCACAGGGAACGCGTCTACAAGGGTGTTCCACTCCTTGCCTCCAGGCTGGAATGCGGGCCTGCAGGAAACGGTAATGGACAGGAATTCTTTTCTGTGTCCCCAGATGTGTGGTTTGAGGTCCAAAGCAGTTAAATGATTTGCCTAAAGCCACTCAGAGAATTAGCACGCGTGCACACACACGCACACGCACACACACACAAACATGTCGCATCATAAAACAGGAGAAGGTTTTTGATGTCAGAGCAACAAGGAGTTTGATCCTGGTTTTTGCCTTGCCATGCAAGTGATCAGAAGCAACTTATGTAACCTTTAGAAGCTTCAACTCACTCTATTTTTTTAAAGTAGAGATGAAACTATGTGCCTCACTGCGTAATCTTGAGAATTTAAAAAAGGAGAGGAAATTAAAAACATGAAAGATATTTGAGCAAAGCCTGGCACATGGTACTTTTGCAGTAACTCCAATCATCCCTGTTCCATCTTTACAATGTGCAGGCAGTGACGACTGCAGTGTACTCACTGTGGATTCTGGCCCCTAGCCGCACCGTCCCAGCCCCAGGGGCTCACATATGTCCACATCAATGCCGTGCGTAGTGAGAGTCATTCCTTCCCTTCTCCGACAGGGGCCGAGATCTCCTTTTATTCCCACAAATACCTTTAACATTGGGAGGGCACAAGACGCACAGAGGCATGTTCAGAAGGAGCCCAGAGGGGTCTAAGGGTGGCATCATTCAGACCTCACTGCCACTCCTGAAGTGGCAGGTCTGTGGTTGGTGAGGACGCTGGCATTAGCAGCGGCATCAATTTCTCTGTCACTGAAAAGTGATGTCAGCTAGCAAGGACCTGGGCTCAGGTGAGTGTGAAGCTCTCGTCTCCTTAAAGATGAGACTCTAATCCATCACAGCCCTGAGCATCTGAGGGGTTCTTCCCCTAGGCCCTTTGGCCAGCCCACCGCAGAGCGCGTACCAGCAGACACTCATACCCTGTGGGCAGAGATCCAGCTTGGAGACTCCTGGCATCCACCTTTCGCTATTCCCTCCTCCTAGTCTCCCAAACTTCAGAAACAAAACCCTCCTTAAAAATCCCCATTTTCTTCTTTTCTTCTATAATAGCCCTGGATATCTGTCAGGGAGAATTTTAATTATGTTCCAAAGCTGGATTGCAAATCATTTCAAACACAGGAGCTGGTTTCTTTCCCTGTTTCTCAAGGTCAGAGAGGATTTTTCTTCAGAAACACAGTGACCAGGGACCCATGCCCAGAGGGAAGGCTGTTTTATCTCATCCAGAAGAGATTCAAACATCTTGCAGAAAAGACAAAGAAGTTGAGTTTTTATTTTAAAAGAACTTTGAAAATCTGCTTTTCGTTGGAAGCCCAAATTGGATTGCAAAACCAGTGGAAATGGGTAAACATTTAGAGAATGGTAATGATTGGAAACAAAATAAATAGATGCACTGGGGAGTGATTCTTTGTGTACTTCTGAGCATGGCAAAGGCACAGCGCTGGTTTCTCGTCTGTCACGTTTTCCTGTCTGTCTGAAACTAATAAATGAATCCGTCTGAAACTAGTAACAAATTCAAACCCAGCATTCCTGAGCCAAAGTACTACCCGTAGAAGGCACCTTCCCGTCCAGCTGTACTTCCAAGCTTCACCGAGAGATCTTTCCCTGAGGGTCTCAGGATTAACCAGGAAGCATTCCGACCCCTTGACATAGATATGGGCATGTGCGGAGGGAAAAAACAACACTGAAAACAACGACAAACGGACCTGGTTTTAAATTCCGGCTGGACCACGGAGTGACTTCATGGCCTTCAGAAGTTAACTTAGTTTCTCTCTGCTTTGATTTGCCAAGATGTAAGCTGGGGAATATGATTACTAAGTTGCTGGTTTTGTTGTAAAGACCGAGTTCACAACGACTCATAACATGCCATCATGGAGCTGACCAAGATTAGTGCCCATGCCAAGATTTAAATTACTTCAGTGTTTATTTGCCTTAGTTTTAAGTTGGTCTGTGACCAGCTCAATTTATTAAATGTATGTATCCCCTTTTTCATTTGTCAAAATGGCTTTATCAACACTTGCTGTCATTTTGCCATTATTCTTGAAATTCATTACCTGTAATGTATTTTCTAAGCATCAGGTCAACCTCCACTTTGTGAATTTCTTCAATCTGCTACATTTCTGTTCTCAGTCCGTGAGGTACGAAGTTCCAGCGTCCCAGCAGAGCATTTCAGAGAAAGGACTTCAGATCGATGTGGGTTTAAGTCCATTTCCACCACTTATCAGTTGTGCAAATACAAGCAAGATTAACTTCTCAAGACCTCAGTCTCTACATGTTTAAAATTAAGCTAATGAAATCTACCATCCGTTCACTGAAGAATAAACAAGTTAACATGTATGTGTGTGTGTGCGTGTTTGACATGTAAAAGTGGAGCACTTTAAATCTAAAACACGCCATTACATACAGATATTTAAAATACATGGTGCAAGAAACTTAAAATACGTGTAGCTAAATTTAACTTGCTGCTTTTAATATACAAATTACAAATATGTTTTGTTTGTTTTTTTCTGCCACCTGAAATCCCAGCAGTGCACGCGGTCTCTGCGCTCCCCGAAAGGAGAACATGACGTCCCCTTCCATCCCTCGGACATTCCGGAACCGTCCCTTGTCTTGTCCGGGAAGCTGGTCCACTGTGCACACGTTCACGTCTGGAAGACCGGCGGAGGAAACACTGTCTGTGCTTTCAGAGCCGCCGGTGCCCCAGCCTGACCCAGAAATGGAAGGGCAAGGACAGTGACGAATCTTTGAGATAACGGCGGCAGGCGAGATCGTGGAGGTGACGAATCTGTTATCTGATGTGAACTGCTCGTCCGTGTGAGGTGAATGAACTCGTTAAGGGGTGCCGTTTAGTTCGTGGGCCACGATCACTCACTGAACACCACCCAGCGCCCAAGGCTGTGGAGTGCGTTCCATTTGGCAAAGCAGACGCTGCTCCCAAGTCCCTGTGTACCCTCCCTGTTTGTCCTGGGCTGGGCCTGACTCATTGATAAGAAAGGACAAATAATTAATTGATACTCTCTATATCGTGTAACTCTAATAATGACCACTAATGACTGCTCCCTATTTCCAGTGCATACATTTTTGTTTGGTGGAAGTTTCTTTGTTTTCTTGGTTTTTGGCTGTGTGTTCAGATGGTGCCAGCATCTTGCAGGCAGTAAAAGGTTAGTCTCTGGAACACGTCACACTCAGATTTGACCATGACTTAGCCACTCTGTCCCTGTGCAACATCCAGACAATGTTTTTGTGACTTCAGGAAGGGGAAGACATGTCACAACACACGACACATGCTCTCTCTCCAGAAGAAACTGATACGCCTGCCTTCATCAAAGTGTGAGCTTACACACATCAAAAGACACCATTAAGAGCAACGTCTCTTATTCAGATTGTATAATTGAATTTACAATCCAATAATGAAAGAATAACAGAAAAGGGGGCACTTCACAAAATGGGAAATGCGAATATTAAATAAACCCGTGAGAAAGTGGCCAATCCCATTAGCAATCAGAGAAATATCAAGAGATAACATCCTGTACCCCACAAACCGTCCGAATGAATAAATGAGTGAGTGGGCAAACCTGTTAATGCCGAGAACTGCGGACAATTAGAGTAACGACCCACTGCTCAGAGACTGCGGAGAAAAGGACAATTTCATATGAATATTTTAGAAAAAATGGCACCCGCTGCTAAGGCTGCTGAGGCACACATCCAGTGGCTCTGCCACCCCAACACTGCCACATACCCAGTGGGGGGCACACACCGCACCCCGGGGTACAGCCCCAGGACTGCGTCCGGCCTCGCCACTCACGTCAGCTCACGGTGGGAACGACTCAGAGGGCCGTTAACAGTAAGGGTTGTCACTCTCACGTTTGTAGCATTTAGAATAAAACGAATCACCAGTTTACAGCTCCATGCAGTGGATAAATTCTACAAACACAACATTGTGTTAAGGAAACAAAATAAGGCACAGGGGAGGGTTAGAGCGTTGTAAGACTCAGCGGGGGTTCTCAGTGAGCCCCAAGGACCCTAAGGTGGTGGCAATGCTGTGTTCTTGGACATGAGTGCATTACGTTAGTTCTCAAGCTGTGATAATTTACTAAGCCATCTGTGTGTGCCTTCTGAACTTTTAGTATTTTTTACAAAATATTTAATACTGTTCTTATATACTTTAACTTTCGTTATTGTTCAATTATAGTCATCCCAATGTCCCCATTATTCTCCCTTGCCCTGCTGACCCCTGCCCTGCTGACCCCTGCTCCGCTGACCCCCGGCCCCAATGACCTCCCGCCCCCACAGTCGATCGCCACCCTGGTGTCCATGTCCGTGGGTCCTTTATACATCTTCCCTGACTAGGTGGGTTAACTCTCTAAATGCGAGGACAGAATTATTCAACTTGGAAAAAGTAATATAGAACTATTTTATTTGACCTCAGGCTAGAAAGAAACTTTTAAATCAAGACTAAGAATATTCTAAAAGTAAAAGAAAGTATTAGTAATTCCCATGGGAATAAATTAAATACACTTGCTCATCCAAAAAACATCAGAAGAGAAAATAGAGTGCAAACTGTGAGGACAGTTTTGTACAAGATAAATCTGAAAAGATACACACCAAAAACTTATAAATGATGACTTCAACCCCATTAGAAAAAAATCAGCCGAGTAGATAAACAGATAAATGCCTTCAACAGACCTGTCACACTTAGGAAGTGTCCTCCCTGGCTGCTGAATATGTGGAAAGGTGATCGGCCTCACCGGTGTGCACAGGAATGAATGAGGAAGTCACGCTGCAAGGCCACGTCACAGCCCTCGGGTGTCCAAGTGAGGAGCACAGAGTCTGAGGGTGTTATGAGGTTTCAGCAGGACGCACCGCTCTGAGCACTGTGGTCAGAGTGCACACTGGCACAGCGACCCCTGTACACAGACTGCCCTTGTCTGGGAGAGTCAGAGTCACACGTAATTGTGGATGTGCTGGCCCAGGACGAGGGCGTGCGTGCAAGAAGATGGCAGTCAATACTGAGCGGGCTCCTTCAGAGCAACCTCGAGCAGGAAAGGAGAGACACATGGCCTATGGGGAGGACGGGGTGGTGCCAAAACAAGGCGGGCCAACTCTCAGGGGACTGTTTATCAGGGCGTTCTGGGAGTGGTAGGTGAGACCAAGAGTTCGAGCAGCACAGCACACCTGTGACACCGCCACGCCCCTGCTGGGAAGCCGCCCTGGAGAAAGTCTCCCAGGAGTGCGCCAGGAGCGGTGGACAAGACGCTCGGTGTGCTCCTCTCAGCAGCACAAGGCGATGAGCGAGCCGCAGCCTAGGAAGCAAAAACGAAAGGGTGAACACAGGCACTGTGAGAGCACAGGAGACCATCAGGAGCGCAGGGTTAAGCAGAGAATGCAGGAAAATAACATGTTTATGGAAGTTTAAACACATGAACCACATGGGACATGGCCTGTGAACACAAAGCGAGGCCACGATGAACCCGGGTCTCGGGACAGAGGAGTTTCTGAAGAGACGGCCGGACCTGAGAGAGGCACGAGCAGGGCTCTCGAGTCATTGGCTACGCTGTTTGTAAACTGAGTGGCTTCACACTAGTTTTTAAAACATTAAATGCATTTTGTACACTTGCCTTCCCCCCCATAATGAATTGAAATATAATTAAAAGCAAAAAGCTGCAATAGAAAAAATTTATAGAATTTGTACTCCTGGCTGTTTGTCATATTATCCTGTTCATTTCCCTTGCTGATCTACTACGAATCTAAATTCATTCACATAAACCCTGTTTAAATTATTTTTATCATTTTATGTCACTACAATATAACTTCTCTTTCATTTTATATTTTTAGAAAACATTTAGGTAGGCCAACCAGTCTTTGTCCAGGAATATACAGATCTGTGGGGCGCACCTGGTTTGGCCACACCGTGCGTAACAACTGAGTGGGGTCCCTTCGGGATGGATATACACCTCACTTTTGGCCAGGAACCCACGTGTACCCTGCTGTCCTGCTCCAGCGGGCTCCCCTCCTTTGCTTCACTCTGCTGGTGGTGACAGATGTTTGCAATTGTGATGCCCTTTGAACCAACGTGAGGGTTGGGGCCAGTGGCTCACTGCTGTGAGAAAGCAGGAGTATCCGCCTCAGAGAGGCTCCTACTTAGTCTGCCCACGGCCATGGGACTCCAGCCACACCCTGTGCTTCCTTTTTTGTGTAAGTCCTTACCTGAGGGTGCATTTGTTGACTTTAGAGAGAGAAGAAGAGGGGGGAGAGAAACATCATTGGTCACTTCCCACCCACACCCCAACCAGGGGTCGAACCTGCAGCCTAGGTATGTGCCCCGACCAGTGATGGAACCGCCACCCTTCTGGTGGACAGGACAACACTCCGAGACTCTGAGCCACCCAGCTGGAGCTGTGCTTATGTTTTAATAGTTCTTACGCTCCACCTACACCTTCCGAAAATACAATTCTGAGAGTTACATATGCTTTGTAACTCCTCTCGAGGACACGAACGCTTGGCAGGGTGGTGTAAAGGGAAGCCTTGTGCGGAGCAGGCTGAGGCGGCTGGAACTGCAGCAGAAATTAATGACTCAGAGGACTCGAATGAGAGTGCCGGCTGCCTCTGCGGGATCGGCAGTGGGGCCTGGGTGCCGGTGGTTTATGTGCACCCACATTTCTCAGGGCTGACAAAGTCACCTGCAAACCCATTACAGAATTCATAACAGGAACGGGCCGAGGTTTGCTGGTGAGCGATTTGCCGTGCATTAGACACATTTGGAAAATATCCTCGGAGGAAGTCATGCATGGGCCTGATGCTTGTTGGCGGAGAGGAAAACTGACAGCTCTGTCTCATCCTCACTCCCAGGGCTCCAGTGGCCCCACGAAGGAGGCAGGGAAACCCAGTCTTACCACGTGGTGCAGGGGAGCAACCGTGACCCGGGAGCCTGCCATCTGTCCTCGTGCCAGGGCTGCACCGGGATGAGCAGCACCCGACCCCAGCCCCCGAAGGGCACAGCATGGAAGGTGAGAGCAAATGCTTACTCACTATCAGGTTCACACGAGAGAAGGGCTGATAGAGATGGGTGACATACCGCGTCGGGTTCGCAGGGCATACAACCAGGGCAGCTTGTGGAGTGATTCAGGTTTTTCCTGGACCCTGTCAGTGCAGTGGAAGAGGAGGAGGAGAGAGGTGTGAGAGGGCATGGCTGCAGGGCACGTCGAGGCTGAAGATGCAGAGAACGAGGGAGGCCCTACCGGGCAAAGAAGTAGGAGGGGCAGGTAAAAATAGTGAATGTGGCCGGCAAGCTTGGCAATCAGGGAGAAGTCAGCAGATTGAGTGTGGATTGTGTGGACAGGGAATGTAAGAGGAAGGAGGGGAATATTACATTTTAAAAATGCATACAGGAAAACACACCAGGATATTTTAACATGATGTATGCAGGCTTTCCTACATCTTTTTGTGAAAATGTAACATTCATCGACACCTTTAAATATTGTATTTAGGACTGCTTCCTGGCCTTTTGGCTAAGATCAAGCATTCCCTAGGTACATAACTCGTGTCCAGCTCTTTGAAACCCTCTCATGGAGTGGGCGGCACCTGCAGAAGGGCGGAATGTTGAATGGTTTCCAGGGGTCCCAAGGGCAGGGCCAGGCTGGAAGTCAAGTAGCCATTTGGGAGAGTCCTTGAGACGATCGAGCACCTGGGGTGGACCTTCCACCTGGGCCTGTACCCTGTACCCTCCACAGCAAGTCCACGGACTTGTGAGTAGCCGCCAGGACTGATCTTATTGCCCCCCATCCCAGGAAATGTCAGTCTGCTTTGCCTTGCCTTCCGCCAGAGGTAGGTGGCCCAGGCAGATGCGCTGGTGACACACAGTTTCTGATTGAAACACATAACACAGCCTAAGGTGTCAACAAGTGCACGCTGCCTGCCACTGGGCCCCGGATTCAGATGACTCCAGTCTGGCTCCTGCAGGAAGCCCTGCAGGCCTCCGGGCAGTAAGGTCCTGCACACCCAGGCCTTCCCTACTGGGAAGGAGAAGCCATTACCCCAGGATCAGCGAGTTTCAACTGGAGTTCCACAAGAGTCTTTAAAACACGCCATACCTGACCACTCAGTCAGGGGCACTGGCCTCTTTCCCTTAGAGGGTCAACTATGTTTTGGTGTGCCATGGAATTTTAGTAATTAGAAAACTAGAAAAACAGCCCTGGCTGGCGTAGCTCAGTGTATTGAGTGTGGGCTGTGAACCAAAGCATCATAGGTTCGATTCCCAGTCAGGGCACATGCCTGAGTTGCAGACCATGGCCCCCAGCAACTGCACATTGATGTTTCTCTCTCTCTCTCTTTCTCTCTCCCTTCCCTCTCTAAAATAAGTAAATAAAATCTTTAAAAATAAGGAAACTAGAAAAATAAACATATTTAGCAAGAGCTGAATTTGACTGTGAACATCAAGCCTTTTTTAGCTTTCACTTAAAAATTGATACTTTGAGTATGCCTGGGCACACTCAATACCTGGGAGTTAAAGACATTTCAGCTTTGAAAACCCGTGATCAGGGCCTGCAGCGCAGGCGGCGGCAGCACCATGATGGTTGGTGGAGTGAAGAAGCTACACGGTCCAGTTTCATAAAAGACTGGCTAACCTGTTCCAACACCCCCGGTCATGCATCCACTTTGCACTTGGTAGTGGTCCCCAGGGTCTCCCCTGGACCGATGGCAGAGAGATATGCAACATTGAGCTCAGATTAGTAAACACGTTTTTCAATACTCCCACCCCTCCCCATTCTCAGATTCATTTGTCCCTCCTTTTCACCCCCCAGCAGTCGTGCAGCCAGGAGGGGCCACTGAGTGTCACTGAAGCTCAGCCTCCACGTCTGTCACACGGAACGGCAGTGGTGTCCGCCCTCTGTGGTGTCCGAGGCTGCTTGGAAGGTTGAGATGTGGCAAACGTCAGAGGGAAGTGTCGTTTGTGGTCATAAAAATAAGCACTCGTGTGAGTATAGCTTACAATTCTGTGATCATTATCACTGTCACATTCAGACCCATTCCCTCTGACAGGCTTTCGTTTTCATTTTTACTTATTTATTCTTGAATATATTTATTGCGGTGATATTGGTTACAGGGGTCACACAGGTTTCCAGCGTAGATTTCTATGACACGTCATCTGTATACTGCACTGGGCGCCCACCACCCGAAGTCACATCGCCTTCTGTCCCCGTGTACCTGGCCCCCTCTACACTTGGCTTTGTTGTTAATGGCCTCATAAATAAATCTCACTACAGTGTTAGTAATTGTTTATGCCTAGTGGAATACCTTTCCCTTAGACGTGCCTTGCACAACCACCCAGAGATGCAAGTGGACTAGGCACTGTGATGAATAATGGCAAGGGAGAGGCAACGCCACACTTTGGTTTAGAGCGAGCATTATGGAATCTGGCACCTGAAGTTCAAATCCCAGCCTTTTCTCTATTATTTGCATGATCTCGGGAAAGATCTTTTACCTCTCCTTGCATCAGGGACCTCACCGGTAAAATGGTGTTAACGTTATTATGGATTTCATGGAGTTCTTTATGGATTTTAAAATAATTAATACATGCAAAGTGGTTAGAACAGTGCCTGACAAGCAATCCACACTCAGTAAGTGGTCGCTGTTCATTTTCTGTGATGATTACCCCATTAGTTAGTCAAGGGCTCTGCTGAGGAACTCAGGGTTAGTGATTTCGTGTGAGGTTCAGTGATCTGCATTGCAAACAAATTTGTGTGTGTGTGTGTGTGAGAGAGAGAGAGAGATTCTGTTGCAGCTACCACTTGGCTTGCATTTTGACAAATGAGCATTAGTGAGCACAGCCTCATGAACACACCCTTTCCTGGTTCACCACGAACTTCATTCACTGCTGGAATTTATTGTGTTCCAACTACAAGCCAGATACGGTGCCAGGCCCTGGGACACGCCTGCCCCAGCACTTGTCTTTCTGCACGTGAGTGCTGCTTCCCAGATGCAACCTAGTAGCCTGTCCTGACCTCCCCTGGACTGAAGCTGTTCCTTACTTGCCTCAGAATCTTTATTCTCAATGTTAATTGAAGAACTTGTACCAAGAACATCCTCTGTCAATTGGCTTCTATTGACGTTCCACTTTCCTCCAATTTGCTCTGTAAAGTGCTAACGACCTGCGTTCCTTCTTAGGACCAGAAACACCTTCGGCAGACTCTACACATCTCTCTCTAAGCTGAGCATGTGCTGAACTCTGCCGTTATTCTCTTGGGTCACGGGATTATTTCCTGAACGACACTGTACACTTTATGGCAATAAGAGACGTATCTAGAATCCTGATTTGAACTCAAACAGATTCCCCATCACATGGTATCATAACGCCTTCCTAGTGAACTCCTTAAAAAATATCCTCAACATTTGGGTCAGTGTCATTGATATTTATCTGTCCATGATGAGGGCCATGTGGACTAAGAATAACGAACTGTCTTAGGGAGGGTTCTCCCAGAAGCAGGTGATCAGAAAGGGTTTCAGTGGCAGCAGTTACTCGTAGAGAGACTCAGCCAGTTCTGAGAGGGAGGTGCACGTGGGACAGAGAAGGGATGTGAGTGAGTACAGAGCGCACTAGCGGGCAGGTTACTGGTTCCGAAGGCAGGAGCTCCAACCCTCTGCCAACCTCCTGGCGATGGGAAGAAATGTTCTCCATCATAGTTCCAGCCAAAGAGACAGGAGGCTGGAGTATTTGTACACCAAATCTCAACACGGTGACTTAAAGTCATTCCTGCAGGAGCCGTCTCCTTGTCCTCTCCTTAAACACGGTCTCAGCATGCAGTCATAGTCGCGGAGGACATCTGGCAGGGAACCACTAGCACTTGCAGTAGGACTAGCCACGGGTGTGTTAGGAACACGGAATGTGGAGGAATGAATGGCCACAAACAGCATCTGTTACTGAATCCCGAGCTATTAGATAGGTTGCTTCTCAAGGTAATGAGTCATTTATATAAAGTAATCACATGGATAAATTCATACACTAATTCTACCCCTATATCAGGGGGGTCAAACTCATCTTCACCAGTGGCCACATCAGCCTTGTGGTTGCCTTCAGAGGGCTGAATGTAACTTTAGGACTATATAAATGTAACTCCTCCTTAACTGGGGACAAGGAGCTCGGCACTGCCGCCGGGTGGAAACAAGGCAGAGGGCCGGATTCGGCATGCGGGCCTTGTGTTTGCCACCTGCGCCCTATGTTATGTCAGGTGCTGAGGCCCATATGGAAGGTAGAAAAGTACAGAAGATGTGGTGCGGCCTTAAGGAATATTAGCGCTTTATGGGGTTCAGAACATACTACGTCTGAATGTGACATCATGATATACGGAATATTTAAGCTGAAGGAATTTGAGCAAGTGGAAGGGGCAGGGAAATCACTCCTACCGCCCCTTCCCTTCTCTCCTGAAATAGGTCATGAGGCGCTCATGTGACCCTGCCCTCCCTATAGGCAGAAAAGAGCATCCTAACCTCTGAAGACAAAGGGGTACTGATAAAAATCCAAATAAAACAACCATCTACGTCTCCCTCAGTTATTACGTTTAGCTCACAGTCTTCAACCTGATTTCTTTTTTTTTTTAAGATCCTATTTATTTATTTTTAGAGAGGGAAGGGAGGGAGAAAGAGAGAGAGAGAGAGAAATATCAATGTGCGGTTGCTGGGGGCCGTGGCCTGCAACCTAGGCATGTGCCCTGACTGGGAATCGAACCTGCGATGCTTTGGTTTGCAGCCTGCACTCAATCCACTGAGCTACACCAGCCAGGGCTCAACCTGATTTCTTAATGACTGCCTGCTCTTTGAAAAACTCAGCAAAAAATATTCAGGTTTAACTCTTTGGGTCTGATTTTCTTACTAAGGTTCACATGTCATGTATGACTTATAATAAATAAACCCGTATGCATTTGCCATATTAATCTATCTGTGCCGGTTTATTTTCAGACCAAACCAGGAGCCTTAGAAGGTCAGAGAAAGTTTTTTCCTCCCCCCAAAACTTAATAGGGACGGCCATCCTGCAAAGCTATGAGTAATGGCAGAACTCAAATGCTGGGACAGAAACACACATGCACTTGTCACATCACGTGCACACACACATGCACATAAACACACACACCCCAATGGCCAAGTGTTCTGTACTGAAGACATGACCCGTGAACAAATGAGCAAACGCACAGGGGTTTGCCCATGCAGGAGCACAGCTGGAGAAGAGCATGCGGAAGAAGGAGAAGTTTATTGTGATAGCAGCGTTCACACCAAATCATTCACACTGGATTAAGTGGGACTGGGGGTCATGGACGGAAGGGCTGTCAACGGATGGGGAGAGAACTTTATGCTTAGGTCACTTCAGTGAGGGTGGCTCTGTCCCAACCAAAAGTGTCTGCCACCTGGTGGCTCTATGAAGACTCTAGTAGAAAGAACCAGGTTCTAAAAATCCCCTGGACTAAAGGTTGAGATCGGACTGGAGGGGGAGAAACTGGGACAGGGAGTCAGGTAGGAAGCGGTGGCACAGGGGAGAGGCTTGGTGGCTGACTGACGATGGAGAGGAGGGACAGCGTTCCCAGCTCAGGGCTTAAGCAGAACACCAGGTTCCACTTGAACATTAAATATGGAGGCTGGAGTCAGCGGAAAGAGACTTCCTGGCTGCTGATATGGTTCCTGTGTTCTGATGGTCCACTTGTCATCTCTGCAGAGCCTGGCTCTTCCTCACTTCCTCCCTCCTCCTGTTCCTTTCAGCGTCATGTAACAGCAGAGTTTGGTGTGTACAGAAATGGAGACACTAAATATGAGCTTCTGGAGAAATAATGCCTTCATTCACAGCCCTCTTATTCTAGGCAGAGCAAGTTCCAGCTGCAGGGGAAGAGAAGGATGGAAAGTTGGGGTGTCCAGTGGGATTGTGTCTCTGCTTTTTAAGTAAAACCAGTCTTTCTCTTTCCCCGTTCACGTCTCTGCTTCTCCAGGTCTGACCAGGTTCTAGCAAACTCAAAGAGGTGTTGGAATAATGAGTACCTTTTCTTCAGGATAGCTTTGAATTCTCAGGTAAAAGGCTCTGCAACACCAAAAATTATAATTCAAATCAAAACACTCATCATTTTATCCTCATGTGACTTTGAGATTTAGGGCCCTTGCACAAATTCCAAATAAAGAAAATGTCTCTAAAAGGCACGAAAGTTTCTAAAAGCAAAACACGGGGAAAAGGCTTTTCCTCCTTGGTTTAAAAACAAGACTTAGTGACAGTATGTCCTAAAATCCCTACATACTCAGCTCCTGGATCTTTAGTATTCTAACAGAGGGAAACCATGGGGATAGAAATACCTGGTTTTCCTATCGTATTTCAGATGAGATCATGGATTTCTTTAAATTATATATTCCTATACAAAAATAAGGTCCAAGAACCACACTACTGTTGGGAACCACCTTGCCTGGTATCAGAAGCTGTAACCCCCGCCAAGGCTAAGGCTAAGGGAACGACCTTGAACCGTAAGCCAGCAAGGAGACAAAAGCTTATCTTCCTGACAGGAGCGCTGCTTCTGCTCCTTTTACTTCAACCTGCCTGGTCCCCAATGCTTGGTTGGTTAGCCAATGACAGGTAAGATTTCCCAAGGGGGGTACAACCTAAGACAGGCATGATCATGTGGGAGGTCCCCAAAGAAGGACTTTGGGGGCTACAGCAAAAGGGGGTGATGGACCCTCACCCCTCGGCTTTGACAAAGCCTGAGTCCTCATTGTCTGCAAGAAAATCTCCTAATCTCTTGGCTGCCTTACTTCCCTTGCTCCACCTAAGCCTGAAACAATGACAGAGGGTGGTGCAGCCCTGTACTGGAAAGGGTGGGTTTCCTGGGTGATCGGGCCTGAGAAAGAATATGTAAAAACCTGCTTTGTTTAGAATGCTCTCAATTGAATGATAAGGGTCCAAACAAAAAGTAAGTTTGTTCCTTAAAGTTTTTATAGCTCTTTAGCTATCTGACCCTGACTCAAAATAGGCCCTCAGAGTTCCTTGTTATTTGATCCTTACTTCCCGGCAATGAGTAATGAGCTTTACCTGAATTCTTGTGTAAACCAGACCAATAAAAGCCATTGAGGAAAAGGCTCTTGGTCCTTCTCCCTCGACAGATTGGCCACCTTTCTTCCCCAAGCAGATCATGTCTTGGTACACTTATTCTCATCTGTGGCAGATGGGAGCTCGGCGGACAAACCTCCCCCACACACTACATTAAGGTTCGAACTCGTATAAGATTTCCACTATGTGAATAAGAGTGCCCTTACAGAACTCCATTCTGGACAAATGAATTAGAGGCTCCTGAGAGATTAATTACATCGGAGGAAGCTATATTAAACATTTGGAAGCTCACAGTCATTGCAAAGAGACCTGCATTTTGGTCCTGGTTTAACCACATAACAGCTGTGGGAAAAGAGGGAACTGATTTTCTCTCTCAGACTCGGGTTTGTAAATCATACTCCTTAATACTATGAAGTTTGGTTTCACGACCATATGTGTGGGGTCCTAACAGAATCACAAGTAAAATTTTTGGTAAAGAAGCAAAAAATATCAGAATTATAGCCAAACCAATCTCATGAAGAAGAGAGACAGATGGGGGAGAAAGGCACATGAGACTAACTTAAAAAGAAAAGGCAGAAAAGTGCCTCGACCCCCTTGAGAGCTCTAATAATGAAAACTCACTCCTTCATCCTGAGCTGGGTGGGCGGGGCCAGCCCAGAACTGGAACAGCTGGAAGACTTGTCTGGTAGCTTTCTCGCAGCCAATTCAGACAGCGTGAATGTGCGTGAATGTCCCACTCCTATGAAAAGGGGCGCATACACACGTCAGGGGACAGAAGTTCCGGAAAAGACACTCGCTTGCCTTCTGAGATCTTACAGGCCTGCGTGCTGGCTGGCCGAGAGTTCAAAGTGCAGTGCCTGCATCCTCTGGCCTTATGCTGACCACTCTGAAGAGAGGAAAAGGACCTTTGCTACTGTGTGTTACAGCATGCAGTTTCCCGGAATATCCCATTTCTACAAGAAGTGGTCCAATACATCTTTTTGAACTTGAAGTGGAGGTTTGCTATTTTTGGCCATCTCTGGTGTAATTGTAAAGAAAGGGTAAAATTTGGGCTCTACTCACCCTCCCTATCTCCTCAAGCTGTATAGAAATAAATAGTATAAAAGTTGGAATTCTCCCAAATTCAAAGACCTAATGTTTCCTACCGTTCTTGACCTTTATATGGTTAAAGGAAAAAAAAAACACTCAGATCAAATCTAAGACATGCAACAAGGTAAAGAAAACATTCATTTTCCTTTAAATTCTAGAATGGTAGAGCACGTAAGGAATATACTCGATACAACTAAATGTTTTGTTAGAAAATTTTCCCTATTACCACCCTCTGTCCTGCGTGTTCACGGGCCAGTTTTATTGCACCAGATATAAGGATATTAAGTGCTACAAACAAACATGAGAAAGGGACACAAAAGAGAAAGCGTAAACACAACATTTGCTGTAAAGTAACATGTATACCCTCTAGTACCCCGCCAACAAAGGTGTTGGTCTTGAATATAACAGAAGTCTTCCTCCTTCTCCAAGTGCGTGAATGGTAGGATATAACCACAGGAGGAAAGCCTATCATTCAGGATAAACTAGAGAAATGTGGAATGCCAACTAAGGAAACCTAAGAAAGTCATTTCACTTCTTGGGCTGGGGTGTGTGATGTCACCTTGTCTAAGACCAGGAGCTACGTCTTCCTGACTCTCCTTCTCTGTAGTCATAATGGAAGTCTAGTTAGATCGGCCCAAAGAGGAATGTACTTATGTTTTGAAAGGAAGAAATGAAGCAGGCATCACCGCTCTCTGAGGTTGTAAAGATCAGACACAGCGACAGAAAGACACAGGTGTGCTGATGGCGCCCAGCTGATTGCTGCTTCCTCTACTCTGGGCGCCCAGCTCATCATCTCAGCAGCTGCGCCTGCTGAACTAATGGTCCCCGGGCAACCGTCAGGCACGTGCCTGTGGGCTCACGGGGCAGTGAGTCCTGTCCCGCCAGTTGTAAGAATTCTATGTGCTTTTGGAAATTTCACTATGGGAAGAAATTTATAGTATGATTTGACATATGTATGATGCTAAAAAGTTTAAAGATAAAATTATTTCAATTCTCCACAATATATTCTAGGAAATAGAAATAGCTTCATCTACTGTAGATGATCCGCCACCCAGCAAGGAGCCACCACATGCTAGCTGTGCGGCCCTCCCTCTGGCCTTGGACGCCACCCGGGAACATCTGCTGGGATTTCAGAATGAGAGCGAATGTTTTCCTCCAGGGCTTGCTGGGGGTGCCAGACTTTGGTGCTGGAGATGCCGCTTGGTTTATGAAGACCCCTGAGGTCTGGGGTGAGCTTGAGGGGTCCAGGCAGCCAGGAGAGCCAAAACTGACTCCCCAAAAACCTATCTATAGAGACCAGTCTCACATCCCCTGGAGGGGTTGGCATGGGCCGCTGCTTGTTTCCAGACAATTCCACTTGCCCTTTCAGCACTCTCCTGTAGAAGGAAGAGGAAGGAAGCAGTTTGGGTACGGGGGAAGTTGGGCTGTGACACAAGCACAAGCACAGCCCCAGGCAGCGTCACAAGCAGTGCTGGAGCAAAACCGGCTCGTCACAGTTGTCTGGAATTCTCCTGAAATGGTCAATCAAGGCTTCGAACCCAGGAGCTCAACTACTTTGAATGCTGCTTCCAAATTCCAGCCATCCTGATACTTTCGGAACTTTTCATTCTCTCTCAGTTTAACACGCAGTTTGCTTGTGCTTTTCACCTGCTCTTGCCAAGAAGTGGCTCTTGAATAGGTAACAGGGAAGGTGATGTTTTCATAAACCAGGCTTCTCCCTTTTCATCGGTGCTCTCGTTGGAACTCAGGGAGGAGCAATCACCTGGCAAAATGCGATCTCAGTCGTAAAAACTGTGTAGCTTTCTTCATCCTAAAACAGCAGTTTTGTTTGTCTCCTAGAGTGTGCATCTTCCATGCATCCTGCACGACGTATCTCCAAATGGATTGTTTTTTTAAATCCCTATTTTTTAAATAATCCCTAGACGTCTTTTAATTTTTGCACCTTTAATTTTGAAGCAATTTTTGTGTATAGCATTAATTCAGGAATTATTAAATACTAAACAAATAAGAGATTTTAGAATATTTTCATGTTTTAATTTACCCATTTCATTTGGGCTTTAAAGATGCGATTTATCTTATGTTTACCTCTCCTGCTAATTCAGTGATAAATGGAGATCATCTGTTCCATAGAAAAAAAACATAATTAGGAGAAGCCAAGATTTCTAAGTCCTTGTCCTTGTTCAGTCTTAATTAATCTTGCTCGATAATATCATGTAACTTCTGTCTCCACACCTGTAAACTAAGAAGGGCCCCTAAAAAGTCTGTAAGGAGTAGCCTACAATTAACATGAAGTGATTCAGAGACTAGATTATCAATTCTCGGAGAGCAGAAGTTCCTAAATAGAACAATAATTCACTTTCTAAATAGTGTCATCGCTTTGCTTCTAACCCACTAAAGACTTTAAGAATCACTGTTCTCTTCTCTGGCATGGAAAGGTGGTGGGGACAGGAAACAGGTATAATACCTGAGTTACAGATTGCAAAGATAATCAGTCTGTTCCAATACTGGGAAATAACTAACTTTTTTAATTACCATAGGATAACGGCTTCTGGGAAAGTAAAATTCCTGAATTTATTTACATACTGGGATAAGGGGCGTGGAACATTGAGTTTCCCACAACTGCAGTCACTGGGATAAGTGGTGGTTACTGGGGACAGCAAGACAGCTCCGACATCTGAAACCGATTAAGCACCACGTACAAGGGATCAAACATACCAGTAACATTTTCAGTGCCTCGATGATCACGACTTCTGTCTATTTTGCTTCAGTAAATAGATCTTGATTCAATAAATGTCTATTATTCACTGAAGAAATAATAATAGGGAAATAGTGGGGAAATCTGGTCAGAGGGTACTGCCAAGAATACATTGAATTTTAACACAGATTCCTTGTGTTTGTGTTGAGAGGATCAAATAATTTTCTCTGTATTTTTATTAATGTAGCAAATTACTTTGATGATTCCCTGTGGTAACTAAACTTAATTACTGGAATAAATGCAAGGTGACTGTGTTTTGTTACCCTTTTATGAAATTGTGGCTCTTGGATGTTTATTAATGAGTGTTTTCATTTGTATTCATATAAGACATTGGCCTGTAAGTTTCCACGTAGTAATGTCCTTGTTATAGTTTGGTATCAGAGTTATGCTGCATCATGAAATGAATTTGGTTAGATTCCACTTTTCTTTATTTCTTTCTTAAGTGTTTGGAAATATTTATTGACAACAGCATCTGGGACTAGAGGGATTTTGGAGAGAGTAGTTAAGATTAATTCTTGTTAATAGATTTTAAGACTTTTTAGATTCGCTGTTAGTTGTTGTGTCAATTTTAAGTTATTTTAGAGAGTAATTAGTATATTTACCTGAAGTTCAGTTTATTGTCATGAAGTTAGCATTCAACAATATTCCTGTTAAGTTTACTGTGTGCGGGATCCGTAGTGTTATATCATTGATGCTGGATATTGATACTGTTTTTCTTCTGCTTAGTCTTGTCAGGGTACAGCCAAATTATTAGATTTTTTTAATGAACCAACTCCAAGTTTGTATTTGCTTATATATTTAAAGGCTTGGGACTTGGGCAGTAGATTTTCACTTTTTATTAGAGTTAACTTCCTTTGGCCTCTTGCTCTTGTATACTTTACAAGAATATATATATATAATAAGTAGTACCTTCATTGTTTGCCTATCTATTTTGCCCCTACTGTGTCATTAAAGATGCCAGCATTATTAATAATCTCCACAGCACTGGGCAGACCAAGCCCATTAGCTGCCACGTTGTCCTGGTCAACCAGTGACATAACCATGGAACCATCCATTCACACTATTTCTCCATCTCACTTAACCAGCTGGTGTCTAAGGTCTGTCTTTTCCTTGGAGATTCCTTTCCTGTATAATCTCTCCTTATCCCCCTCTCCTGTTACCCTAGTCGAGTCTGTTATTTATTCTTACCTACACTTTTCAAATTTATTTGTTTATTTATTTTTTCAGGATAGTTTTTGTAATTGATTGACTTGAGAGGGGGAGGAGAAAGAGAGAGGAGAGTGAGAAAGAGAAACATCTATTTGATGTTCCACCTATTCATGCATTTATTGATTTTGTATTTGCCCCGATCCTGACCAGGGATTGAACTTGCAACCTTGGTGTAGTGGGACAACACTCTAACCCACTGAGCTATCAGGCCGGGGCCTCTCTATAGTTTTCTAATAGCCAAATAACTGGCCTCCCAATGGCCAGTCTTCATTCCCTCACCCAACATCTATATTTCAAAACTGATAATTTCTTAAATACAGGTTATGTCATTGAAAGAGCACAAACATGGTTATTAAGTGATTTAAATATCAGATATTTCAAATAAAAGTTAAAAATATTTTAACCACAGATTTTTCATGTGACATAAAATATCTGAGAAAAGTCATACCATGTGGGATTGTTGTAAAATTAGATAATCGTAGTCTTATCCTTAATCTTTATTATTTCACTTTTCTTCCAATTATGTTTTCTGACAAAACTCTCTTCATCCAAGGACTCTTGAACTAAGAAAAGGAACTGATTTGGTTTAATAGTTTTCAGAATCCAGCACGTGGTTTGATGGCATACAGATCCATTCAAATGGTGTCTTTACTGTGACCATTTCCCCCACATGACGTTCCTGAAAATCCTGTAGGGAGAACTATCTCAACATATACTTCCCAGATCTTAGAAATTTGTTCCCTGCAGGCCATCTTCCTGACACTTTAAGAATAAAGAACAAGATGATCTTAACATGATATATTAAGAATCTTAAAACTCTCATCTGTGCTTATTTTAAAGAGTTTGTTGTAGTTAGCATGCTTCTCTAGAATCTGAACACTCTAGCTGGGGCCTCTGGGGAGCGAACTGGCTACTGAATTGGCATTTGGGGTTTCTGCTCAGGTGTGCCAAAACTGAGGTCATTACGGTTAAATGACAAATACCAAAGAAGATTAAAAGGTTTCTAGACGTTTTGTTTGTTTGCTTGCTTCTTTGTTGGTTTGAGTGGCCCACTAAGATTACTAGAGAAGTAAACTTAGGGGAGGGACACCCTCTCTGCCTTACTTATCCTCACTATTATAAAAGCAAGATAGTAATGAATATTAGTTAAATAGCTTATTCCTACAGTTAATATTTTGAAAAGCAGGACTGTCATTTTAGCCACATCAGAGTCCCCAGCGTCTAGCACAGTAACTGGGAAAAACAGATTTTAAGTATAGTTGTTAACAGTGAGCTGCAATTATTTGCCCCTTAAGATAGTTACTGAAAATGAAGTGTTAATGGCAGCAA